>PVKA01036436.1:6499-21888 GCA_004027165.1 Ctenomys sociabilis
AAAAAAAAAAAAAAAAAAAAAAAAAAAAAAAAAAAAAAAAAAAAAAAAAAAAAAAAAAAAAAAAAAAAAAAAAAAAAAAAAAAAAAAAAAAAAAAAAAAAAGTCAATCAAACTCTTTGCATAGGGCTGGGGAGATAGCTCAGTAGAATAAGCGCTTGCCTGGCAAGTGCAGGGTCCTGAGTTCAATCCCCAGTACTGGAAAAACAAAACAAAACAAACACACTTTTGCACAAGGACTCAACCTCACTGGTAGCAGAAGGCTTTTGTCCATTTTTAATAGGGCTGGAGGGTTTTGTCCTCTTTTCTTTTCTTTTGATTTTTGAAACAATTTCTCTCTGTGTAGTGCAGATTGGTTCTGAACTCACCACATAGCACAGACTGGCCACAGAGTTCTGATGATCTTTCTGCCTCAGCCTCCTGAGCGCGGCTGAATTCCTCGTCAGATAGAACTTCCAGCTAAATCTCCCATAGTGCCCTTTTAACTATGCCCTCAGCATTCTTTAACACAGAGATGTTTACTTTTATCCAGTCTAACTTGTTTTAGTTTTCTTCTGTCACCTATGCCATTGATGTCACATTCAAGAATTATCAAATCCCATGTTGGAAAGCTCCTGCCTCTGTAATCTCAGCACTCAAGTTCACTACTTTGACTCATTTTAATCAAATTTGATATTCAGTGTTAGATGAGGTTCCAGGGTCTAATTTCTTTTTCTTTCTCTTCTTTTGTTTTTGAGACTGGGTCTCAGATGGGCCTTGAGTTTTCTATATAGCAGTCCAGACTGGCCTTGGACTTGTCATGAATTTCCTGCCTCAGCCTCCCAAGTGCTGGAATTATAGGTATTTGCCACCAAGTTCTGCTTTTGAGAGTTTGGTTTGGTTTGGTTTTGATATGCAGTCCAGACTGGGCTCACTCAAAGCAATCTTCCTGTCTCAGCCTGCTGAGTACAGGGACTACAAGCGTGCGCCATCCCCCTGCTCTACTGTTTCCTGAGGACCCAGTGAATTTCTTCTCCAAACTGCAGTAGGGATGAGAGCCTTGGTTCTGCTTTGCTGAGCGCAGGCTCAGTGCTGGACTTGGGGCACACGGAGGTCAGTGGGGTGTGCATCCCCAACCCCAAGCTGAGGGGAAAAACAAGCTCTGGGGGCTCTGGACTAGCATGACAGGGCCATGTGTGTTCTCTGAGCCCCAGAGTGACCTCAGAGTATGCTCAGAGGGTGAGGAGCGGAGGCACCTGTACCAGGAAGAAAGAATCTTCTGCGTGTGGTGGTGCACGCCCGTGATCCCAGCACTTGGGAGGCTGAGGCAGGAGGGGCACTGTGAGCTGGAAGCCAGCCTAGGCTGCGTAGTGAGTTCAAGCCCAGCCTGAACTGCGTAGTGAGACCTTGTCTCCAAAAGACAAAGCCCCAGAAGGAAGACTGACCTGCGCTAAGACCCAGCTGCCTGGAGTGCAGGGCTTCAGAGACAAGAAGGTTGTGGTGTTGGGGTGGCTTCCTGGTTGGGGTGGGAGGAGCAGGGACGAGATAGAGAGGCAGGGGCCCACAGGGGTAGGGCAAAGTCTGATGAGATCTGAAGGCTGCACTTAGGAGCAAGGAGCCTGAGGGGATTTTTCTGTTGCTGTCTTCTTTCTTTTTTTTTTGAGACAGGGTCTCAATGCATAGCCCAGTAGCCCAGGCTGGTCTTGAACCTTCAGGTGATCCTGCCTCAACCTCCCCAGGGCTGAGATTACAGGTGTGCCCCACCATACCCGGCTCTTGCTAATTTCTTTACAGCTCTGTAGGGTGACCCTGTCTTGGCGTGGTGACCTTTCCTGGAGCCCTTGTGGGAGGGAAAGGAGAAAGGAAAGTACTGTCTGTCCTTCTGGGCCGCTGCACACCTCAGGGCGGCCACAATGGGTGCTGTGTTTGCTTGAGAAAGCACTTGGCTTCAGTAGGGCAGGAGGAAGAGCTCAAACAGGTATGGCAGGACTGAAGTGGCCTGTAGCACAGAGGGTGGAGCAGGAGAGAGCCCCAGCTTGGCCAAGGAGGGACAGGGCTGTGGATTTAAAGAAGCCCAGGGACTTTCACATCGCCAACCCAGGTCCCCAGGGAGAATGTACGCCAGCTGTGTTAAGGATGATGCATGCTAATTAGGCTCTCACCGTGTGCTTAACTGGGGGTCGTCCCACTTCACATCGCTGTAGTCCATTGACACTGTTGACCAGCATCCTCTGCAGCCTGTGCTGGGCCCTGACCCGGGGAGGTGCGTGGCCCATGGAGAAATGGGACAGGGAGCAAAGGCCATCGAAGGCAGCGTGAGTTGTGCGTCCTTGGAAAGCATGGAGGTTGCTGAGCTCAAACATTCGCTCCTCCTGCTTCAGCCTCCCAGAGCTGGATGACAGGTGTGCAACATCAAGCCCAGTTTGGGGCATGATTTTTGGACAGCAAATACCTTGGTCAATTCTAAGGACTTCCGGATCCCCTTCCCTGGGACCCTGCCCAGCTGGGGTCTCAAGCTTCTTGCACTTATCCGGGACTCTGGGACTGCAGAGAGCTTTAGGATGGGCTGTGAAGCCAGGAGGAGGTAGATGGAGGGTCACCCCTGCCCTCTCCAGTGCTGAGCCCGACCCCCTTCCCAGGACCCACCCCCATACTCCTCACACCTGTTACTTATTTTCCTTCTTTTGCCTGGAAGAGAATGGGGTCCCTGATTGCATGGTGGCCCTGCTACCAGGATGGGAGCCCAGGTTTCTAGGGAAAAGCAGTAGCTTCTGTTTGGAGTATATGAGATGTGATTTTTTTTTTTTTTTTTGGTAGAACCAGGGTTTGAACTCAGGCCCTTGCGCTTGCTAGGGAGGCACTTATTCCACTGAGCCATCTCCCTGGCCCTAAGATGTGATTTTTTAAAAACAGGTGGACGTTTAAATAAAAATCATTACAGTAAGACGTATTGCCATGAGTGCCCCGCAAAATGCTTCTGCTTCCTTTGGTTTTGCCAGTTTTGGAAGCGATTGTGGGAGTCCCTCTCCCAAGTGCTCACTCTCTCTTTCTTTTCTTCTCTTTTTTATTTTTTCAGGCAGGGTCTGGCTATGCAGTTCAGGCTGGCTTTGAACTATGAAGCCAAAGGGGCCGGGGAGATGGCTCATGGAATAAGCACTTCCCTGAACTATGTATCCGAGGCCCGCCTCCAACGAGCAGCCATCTCCTGTCTTGGCCTCCCAACTCCTGGGATCATAGCCATGCCTGCCACACCCAGGGGTCCTGAGTGTCTTTATGAGGTGTGATCAAAACTATAATGAATGCTGTTGCCGAGTGCCATCCAATAGAAAGGCAGATTGTAGGAACACGATGGTGTGGCCCCACCCACCTTACCTACTGCATCTGGCACCATGCCACTTCACCTGCTTCCCTAAAGAAAAAATGATCATGAAAGGAAAATGTGTTAAATCTATTCACAACACCAAGGCAGCCACGACAGTGCCACTAAAGACAAGAAAGAAGACCGGCAGAACGACTGCAGAAAGTGGCTAAAAGGGGGCCGGGGAGATGGCTCAGTGGAATAAGTGCCTTTCCTAGCAAGCGCAAGGGCCTGAGTTCAAACCCTGGTTCCACCAAGAAAAAAAAAAAAAAAAGTGGTGAGAAGGATGGGTTAAGTGTGTTCCAAGTGTGTGTGGGACAATAGGTCTTTTCTGTCATAAACTTTTAGATTCTCTGCATTTGTTCTATCCCACTGTGTTGCATTTGCTGACGGGCCCAGACAGCCAAATAGGAATAGGCAGGACTTGAAGAAACGGCCACCTGGGGAGTTCTCACCCCGTGGATAACGAGGTGCGTCTCTGAGGGCAGCCAGCTGCCCACTCAGCGTTCCTGGGAGCTAGAGTGACCAGGTTATGCCACACTTACTATTAATAGCAACCTGCTTCCTCCCTTCTGTGGGTCATCGGGGTGACAGCATGCTCGCATTCCTTAACCAAGGAAATTTTTCTGGAGTTAAGTGTTTTCCTAAAACAGCTAAACTGGCCTGGCAGCCCATGCTTGTAATCCTAGCACTGGGGAGCCTGAGGCAGGAGGATCCCTGGGAATTCCACACCAGTCTGGGCTACACGGTGAGTGCAAAGCCAGACTAAACTGCAGAGTGAGACCCTGGGATTACAGACACGAGCCACCGACCTGTCCTGTTTTATTGTTGTTTTTTTTTTTTTTGAGACAGGGTCTCACCATGTAATTCAGGCTGCCCTCGAGTTTTCTGTGATCCTCCTGCTTCAGCCTCCTGAGTACTGGGATTACAGGTGTTCGCCAACACTGCCCAGCTGCCTGATGGCCCACAGCCTTGGACACTGTGGTCACCACCCACCTCGCTGAAACTCTTTTCTCCCTTTTGCTTTCTACCCTGACCTCATCCTTCTTGTTTCCATTGTGGTCTTCATGGTTACGACTCAACCTTGCCAGGTCTCTGCCTCTGCTCTTCTCCTTCCTGCATGTCCCTACCAGGATGTCCCAGAGTTTCACCACTGTCAGCCTGCTCCAAATGGAAGCCACCAGCTCTCCGAGAACAGATTTTGGTAAATAGCATCACCATTGATTAGTGGCCTGGAAAACAGTTCTGCACAGTGGTGGAAAGCATGTGGCACACATGCCTCCATGGGCTATTTGTATCACTGAAAACTCAAAGATGTACCAGGTCCGGTGGCACCTGCCTGTAATCCCAGCACTCTGGAGGCTGAGGCAGGATTGTTACAAGTTCAGAGCCAGCCCAGGCTATATAGGGTAGCGTGAATTATAGAGTGAGACTCTGTCTCAAACAAAACAAAATAAAACAAAACAAACAACAAACAAACAAACTACCACCGCCAGCAACAAAGAAATAGACCTCTAGAAGGTCTGCCATCATTGGTAAATCCTCCCTTCTCACTATGTGCTTCTGAAATCACCTGAATCCTGAATTTTTTATTTTTTCCTAGTACTGGAGATTGAACCTAGGAAATGTCAAGCCTTGCCCCAGCTCTCTTATTTTTTATTTATTGATTTTTATTTTGAGACAGTGTCCCCATACATGCCCAGATGGCCAATAACTTCAGATCCTCCTGCCTCAGCCTCCTTAGTAATATTATAGACCTGTACCATCACACCTGGCTCAAGCACCCTACCCCTCTTTTTCAGTGCTGGAGATTGAATCCATGGCTTCACACTGACCTACACCCCCAGGCTTTTTTTAAATTTTTAATTTTGAGATAAAATTTGCCATCTTCCTGCCTCAGCCCCCTTGGGTAGGAGGACCACAGACCTGTACCACTCTACCTGGCTCAATCTTGCTTTGGCTCCTGTCTCCATGCTGCGTCACAAGGAAGGCTGGGTGTTGAAAGCCTCTGGCCTTTCTGAGCTGTTGAGAAGCAATTAACAGTGTTTACACCTAGCCCTTCTGAGACTCCTTTGGGAGTCCACCCCTTCCCTCACTGAGGGTCCCAGGGAGGAATTGGGGCCCTCTCTTCTCCAGATGAGCAGGTTTGCACTAGCTCTCCTTCAGTGGTGTGCTTTGTCTGAATACCAGACCTTTTTGTTTTCCTTCTCCGCATATGAAATCACAGTATGGAGTGTGTTCAAGGCACACGGAGCCTGGGAATGCCAGCATACTTGCGAGAATCCGGAGTCTCCGCTCAAAACGATGGCACATCCAGGCCAGGGGCCCCACCACTTCCCTGGTCACCTCCCCGGCCTCCCCCAGGCACGCGTAAGCCAGGCCTGCCACGTGCTCCTGTCTGGCTCGGCTTCACTGGCTCGGCATCCCCGTGCATGTGCAAGGGACCACCCGGCCTCAGTCTTCGCCCCTGTCCTGACTGAACCTCCGTCCTGTTCTTAAACTCTGCGCAGCAACTAGAGAAGTATCAAGCCCAGGGCAACCCCCGAGGGTGCGTTCCGCAGGGAGGTAGAGGCACCCGGTGATTGCAAAAAACAAAAGGCTTTTATTGCAAAATACGAAATGGCCCTTTTCATGGTTGCCGGTCCCTGCCCACCGCGGGCTTGAGGGCCACGGCCGAAGGGGCTGGCAAGTAACTGGCGACCACCTCATCCTGGGGCCAGGGAAGGACGAGGTCTCCATATTCATGCGGGTCGGTGCCTTCAGCTCCCTGGCCTGCAGTGGGGTGGCGGCTGGAGAAGCGGGGAGCAGGACGGGTCTCCTAAGTCCAGCAAGAAACTGCCTGACGTCTGGGTCTCCGAGGCGGGCGCTCGGCCTCCCCTGCCTGCTCAGACGTAGTCCCGGCGGTCGTAGGTGGTGCTCGTGCCGGCGCCGGGCCCGATGGAGCGCGGCGCGGAGTACACGATCTTGGAGGGCGCATACTTCTCCTGGCGGGGCGGGCAGGAGCAGCAGAGCAGCGCGCCCCCGAGCAGCAGCAGCGCGGCGGCCGCCCAGCCCACGTACAGGCTCGCGCCCAGCTCGCGCTTCTGCGACTCGAGCACCAGGGGGCTGTAGAAATCCCGGATGATAGAGTTAGCCGACCAGGACACGGGGATCAGGGTGAGCAAGGAGGACAGCAGGAGCATCGCACCTGCCGAGATGGTGATTTTGGCCTTCATCGTGTCGTTCTCCACGCAGTTGGTGCACTGGGCGCCCACGAGCGCCACGAGGAGCCCGAAGGCAATGAGCACAATGGCCACGACCATGAGCGCGCGGGCCGCCTGCAGGTCCTGCGACAGGGCCAACATCGAGTCGTACATCTTGCACTGCATCTGGCCGGTGCTCTGCACCACGCAGTTCATCCACAGGCCCTCCCAGATGTTCTGCGCCGTGACGATGTTGCTGCCGATGAAGGCTGACACGCGCCACATGGGCAGCGCGCAGCACAGGATGGTGCACACCCAGCCCAGCACGGCCAGCGCCGAGCCGGCGATCTCCAGGCCCATGGACATGGTTGCTGCACCTCCGCCGGGCGGTCGCCGGGCCCGGGACTCACAGTCCAGGGACGAGGCCGCGACACACGGCCGCTCTGGGGCGCACGGACGGCGCGCGAACTGCTCGGCTCTGCGCCCGCAGCTGCAGCTCCTCGGCGGCTGTGGGCGACTCGGCGGACCGACGGCGGCGACTGCGCGGTCCCTAGGCTGAGGCTGGGTGGACTTAGCTAGGTGTCCAGCGTTGCGGGAAGGGCGGGCCCGGGGATAGTGACGTGGACCCTCCTACCTTTCTCGTGCGGCAGGGGTGGAGTGAAGGCGGGGCTGGGGGGAGGGGAGGAGAAGGAAGAGGAGCGGGGGGAGGGAGGGGAGGAGAACGGAGGGGACAGTGGGAGCCGACGGCGGCGGATTCTGTGCCCCTCCCGTCCCGGCTCGATCCTGGTCTCCAACGATTCCCTTGGGCGCGGGATGGGGTGCTTTAGCGGTTTAGGGTGCAGGTCACAAATTGTTTGACAACCCCCCACTTTCTCTGTCCTCTGTGCTTCGGAGTCAGCGCCCCCAGAGCTGGCGGCGTGGGAGTGGGCGCGGCCAAGTCCGCAGGAACCCGGGCCTGGGAGGAGCGCGGGGCGGGGCGTGGTTGGAGCCGCGCACCTGCTCGGGTCCCTGCGGCCTCCTCCAGGCCGGTGGGGCTTGTGCGCAGGAGCCACGGTTGGCCGGAGAGGGACCCGGGAGTGCCCTGGCGACCCGCACTGAGCTCAGGTTTCCCCCAGCGTTGGCAGGGCGCCCGGATGCCTTTAAGCTGCTTTCCTGTCCTCTCCCCTTGGAGTCCCGGCTGCCCTCCCTGCGGGCCCGAGAGAGCACCAGCTCCTCTTCATGAAGCACTGGCGACAGAAACCTGGTCCCGCAGAAACAAGTCACAGCCCTGCACAGCCTGCGGCCCCACCGGGCCTTCGTTGCCAGTCGCAGCCTCTCGGAGCTAGCTGCCCTGGGCTGTCCAGGTCCCGGCCACCGGCCTGCCCACCCACGACCTCACCGCCTCTCACTGCAATGCAGCGCCGTCCTGGCGCTTGTTCCCGCGGGCCAAATACACCCAGTTCAGGCTGCCGCGTTCCTGTTCCCTCTGTTTGCTGTTCCCTCTACAAGGGACACTCCTGCGGATGTTCATGTAGCTTATTCCTGACCCCTTCAGGTTCCTTTACCCACTGAGGCCTCCTGCAGCATTCTAGTTAAAATCAGTTTCTAGCTGAGCGGAGCAACACACCCTGGGAGGCCAAGATAGTAAGACTGCAAATTCCAGTCCAGTCAGAGCAATTTATTTATTTGGACCCTGTGTCAAAGTAGATAAAGAGCTGGAGATTCAGCTCAGTGTAAAGCCCTGGGTTTAATCACAGCTTCCTTACACTGCGGTGGCCGGTCCCATTTTATACTTTATATTCTGCTTAGTGTTACTGACATCTGACTTATTCTGTATTTTTTTTATTTATTTTTAGATGTTTTGTTTCTCTGCCCAGTTTTTCTGTTCCATTGTGACATCCAGAATGTCCTAAGGTGGGCAGAGAGATTTGTTGGTTTTATTCACTCCTCAGAAAGCAAGGGCTCAGCTGGGGTGGTGGCACACAGCCATAATCCCAGCCCTCAGGAGGCAAGGCAGAAGGAGGATTGCCACAAGTTCCACTCCAGCCTGGGCTATATAGTGAGTTTAAGACTAGCCTGAACTATACAGAGAAACCCTGTCTCAAAACCAACCAACCAACCAAAACAAGATAAAACAAATGGAGGACTCCTCCTGTAAAGTAGAAGATTTTCTTGAACTGGGCCTTGGGGGCTATTTCTGGTTTGTCTCCCATCTCCAACTCCTAGGCAGACGGCCACACCTTCTCCAGGGCCTCAGCCCAGGGGAAGCAGAAGTTACAGGTAAACAGGGCCATGGAAACTAGGGTCTAGCTTGTTGCAGGGCCAAAGGTCTTGGGCTGGGCCAGGAGTGCCCTGCTGAAGGGCCCAGCTAGTGCTGGGTGGGGGCGGCTCTGAACTTCAAGTAGCCCAGGTACCTCTTGGTGGACTGCTGGGCACTACAGTTTCCTGGTTAGTGGGTGTGGCTTTGAACAGGAGAAGTAGCAGCCCTAGGCAGTGTGCTAAGGATTGAGGACACATTATTTTGGCCACAGAGCAGCCCCACATGTGCCAGGGCTGGAAGCCATGAACCATGACTAGGTCCTCACACTGAGCTTCACTTCCAGCCTTTTTTTATTTTTTAATTTGAGACAAGGTCTTGCTAAGTTATGGGGTTGTCCAGGCTGGGCATACTGGAGTGCTAGGATGACAGGTGTTCACCATCGAGCCCTGCGGGGCCCTGCCTTTCCTGCGTGGGGAGAGTCACATTGTCTCTGCGTCTCTCCTAACTCCACTTCCTCCCATGTAAAGGGAAGAAAATGTTGTCTGCAATGCGTGCGTGACTCACCTCCTAGGGCTGCAGAGAGAACAGCCAGATGCAGAGAGATGGTGCAGGGACAGTGGCTGGGTCAGGAGGTCCTGACTAAGTCCTTTCTTTGCTGGAGCCTGAAGGGCCTTCTTTGCATCTCGGGCCGGGGGCTGGGCCACAGAAGTATGGACCCTGACAAAACTGACCTGCCTGGCAGATAGGACAAACCTGTGTGCCCAGGGGCCAAACTTCAGGTCTTCTGCAAATAAGACTTTGGCTTGGGGCAAACAGTGCGCCCATCAGCTTTGAGCGCAGCCGATGCCAGGGAGCTCAGCAATAGACATATGACCCCATTGGGAAATGGGCAAAGGGAATCAAAATCAGGGACACATGCTGCCTGCCATGTCAGAGTGCCTGCTGTCAAAGAGATATAACAAGTATCCCACAGGGGTGTGGAGTAAACAGAACCCTTGGCCACAGTTAGTGGGAGTGTAAATTAGGACAGCCACCATGGAAACATCGTGAGGCAACTCTATAGCTAAAAACAGAGCTACGGTGACATCCAGCAAGCCCCCTCCTGGATACCTATCCAGAGCGGAGGACATCAAAGGGATGCCAAAGAGACATCTGCACACACATCTGCTGCACCACCGGTCACAACAGCCAAGCATGGCTAGAAAGAATGTGTACACAGGTACAATGGAATATGGCACAGCCACCAGAAGGATAAAGCCAGGGCCAGCCAGATAGCTCCACAGACTAAAGCACCTGCCAACTGAATTAGATGCCCAGCATGCCATGCCGGCCCCACCCCCACAGTGCACCGAGACTGCCAAGGAGAATGGGTGTGGTAGCTCCTGCCTGTAATCCCAGCACCTGGGAGGCTGAAAAACAGGAAGATCACTACTAGTCCTATCAAACAGTGAAACCTTGGACTAAATACATTAAAAAAAAAAAAAAAGATAAAGTCTGCCTTTCTTTGGGACACTGATGGCCCTGGAGGACATTATGTTTAGTGAAATAAGTCAGGCACAGAAAGACAGATAGTACATGATCTCATACAGTGAATATAGAAAAGTTGATCTCGTAGAAGTTGAGAGAATAGTGTTTCTCAGAGAATAGGGAGATGGGGGCGTGTGGGAGGGTAGAGAGCGGTGGGTCACCAGTGCTGAGTTATGATTTGATGGGAGAGGTGCTCATTCTGTGTGGTACCTCTTTGGTGAAGGGGTAGCTAGGAAGACAGCATTGGCTGTGGCCGACTAAAAGCCCAAAGAAGGAGTCAGAAGATCTTATTCAGTTGCAGGTGGCAGGATGGGATGGTTCTGTGGTGCAGTGTAGATCGGGAGGCACATACCACGTAGTGAACTCATGAAAGGCTACTGTGAGTCAGGCTGTCAATGAGGCAGATCAGATTCCTTTTTTTTTTTTTTTTTTTTTTTTCAGAACTGGGGATTGAACTCAGGCCCTTGCACTTGCCAGGGAAGTGCTTATTCCACTGAGCCATCTCCCCAGCCCCCAGATTCCAATTTGAGAGGCAGCCAATCAATGAAACTGATACACCTGCATGGTTGGCAACGGAGGGTGAAGGTACAACGGATGAGCTCCAGGGGCTGACAGGAGGAGTCTATGAAAAAGGGAATCTGCCACAATTCTACTCCAGAATTCTGTTCTTACAGACCAAGAATACATTCTGAGTTAGAAAGCTGCAATTTGGTTCCACCACTTCGTGACTACTACAGCATAGTTTTCTCTATTCTCTCCCATTCCTTTATTGTACATAAAGTATGTAGTGTATGTTCACAAGCTTATTGTTTTTCATTATTATTTTATTTGTATTTTTAAAGGAAGGGTGGTCTACAGATTGTTCAGGGTCTCACTACCAGATGGGACTGGTAGTGATCCGCCTGTTTACAGCCTCCCAAGAGCTGGGATTACAGGCATGCACCACCACACCCAGTCTCAGTTGCCAGCTCAGCGTGCCCTGGGGGCAAGGCTGGCATGGCAGGCCTGGGGATAGAACTCCGGCCCCTGTGCCTGCTTTCAGGTGCTTTAATCCACTGACAGGGTTGGAGAGGTTTTTTGTTTTGCTTTGTTTTGTTTTTACTAAATGGCCAACAATATGTTTTGGTTGACATCAAAGGAGATGGGAGGGGGGATTATTGATTCTATGAAAACAGTCCCTTTTCTCCATTAGCGGCATGCTCAGCAGTTCCGATCTTTATATTCCTGTAAGTAATTCTGCTCTCACTGTTTTAACAAGAAAGACAACATAAAAATCCTTGCAAGGGGCCAGGGAGATGGCTCAGTGGAATAAGTGCTTCCCTGGCAAGCGCAAGGGCCTGAGTTCAATCCCTGGTTCCACAAAAAAAAAAAAAAAAAAAAAAAAAAATCCTTGCAAGGGCCGGCCAGATAGCTTCATGGATTAAAGTGCCTGCTTAGGCAGAAGCAGGGGTTCAATCCCCAGCATGCGCTGTTGGCCCTGGCCCCGGGGAACAATGAGTGGTGACAACTGGATGTGGTAGTGTGTACCAGTCATTCCCGCGCTTGGAAAGCTGAAAAACGGGAGGACCACTACAAGTCTGATCTGTGTAGTGAGACCCTGTAGACCCTGCACTAAATAAATAAAAAATCCTTGCATATCTTGTTTGATTGGATGATTTTAATATTTTTCATTTATCATTGTAAAATCAAGGACAATTTTTTTTTAATTTGCATTTAGAACAGGGTTCATAGGTCCTCAGTACACAGATCAGACTTGCAGTGATTCTCCTGTCTTCAGCCTCTCAAGTGCTGGGATCATAGGTGTGCACCACCGCACCCAGTCACCGTCTCAACATGTCAGGGTGTATGGTCCCGGGAATCAAAACCCAGTCCCTTCGCTTTGCCTAAAGGGGCACTTTAGTCCACTGAGCTATCTGGCTGGCCCTTCCAAGGACAATTTTATAACTTCTTAAAATCTGCTTAAACAAACTTCTTGTTTAGAAAAAAAATAGGAGAAATAAGTAAGGCGACTTTAAAAAAATTTTTTTTTTTATTGTATTTGGTTGTTACAGGGTCTCACTACCCAGCTCGGACTTGTGGTGATCCTCCTGTTTTGAGCCTTCCCAGAGCTGGGATTACTGGTGTGCACCACTGCACCCAGGCCCAGACTCTGGCCAGCTCAGCCCACCCAGAGATCAAATTACAATCCCTGTGCTTGCCTAAGCTTTCCTAAGCAAGTGCTTTAATCTGCTCAGCTATTTTAGGCCTTTTCTCTTTTCTTCTTCTTCTTTTTTTTTTTTTTTTTTTTTTTTGCCATGAGATGTGTTTCATTTTCTTTTTAAATATTTTACTACAGAGTCTACAGGGTTTCACTACACCAATTGGACTCATAGTGATCCTCCTGCATTTTCAGCCTCCCAAGTGCTGGAATTACAGGAGTGTACCACCATGCCCAGTCTCTATCATAGTTTCAGTGGGCCTCCGGGGCAGGCCTGGAGTGGCACACCAGGAATCAAACCTGGGGCTTTAATCTGCTGAGCTATCTGGTCGGCGAGATGTGTTTTATTTTTTCTTTTCTTTTCTTTTTTTCTTTTTTTTTTTGTGGAACCGGGGATTAAATTCAGGCCCTTGCACTTGCCAGGGAAGCGCTTATTCCACTGAGCCATCTCCCTGGCCCCTAGATGTGTTTTATTTTCATTCAACCTACAAATAACTTTCTATAATATCCCAGGGCAAACTGTGGAACTTGGCAGTCTAATTGGGGGGGGTCCCCTCAGAGACCCATGGCCCGGTGGCATCAGCAGAGTGCCCAGGTTCACAGTGCAGCTTATGGCTCCTGTCCATCTTGCAAATGGCCCTTTCTGCACATCGTGATGAGGGGAGGAGAAAGTCTTGGAGATGACGGGGGCGGGGGGAATCTTCTGGGCCCTCAGGAAATCTCCGCTTTTCCTGCACAGTGGTCTCTTTGGTAGGCAGGGTGTTCTCCTCCCACATCTCTGTTTTCTTTAGCTTGGTCTTATTGAAGCTGGTGATTTCCTCCACGTCTGGTTTGTCTGCCATTTTATTAAAATAATCTGATGCATCTTGCTCTGAACCTGAGTTCCTTCCTGGTGTTCCCACTCTACTTTTAAAAAGCTGTAATAGGGGCCAGGGAGATGGCTCAGTGGAATAAGCGCTTCCCTGGCAAGTGCAAGGGCCTGAGTTCAATCCCTGGTTCTGCCAAAACAAACAAATAAAAAGCTATAATAGTCCAGGCTTGCTGGTGCAGGCTTGTAATCCCAGCACTGCACAGGCTGAGGCAGGAGGATCACCGACATTCAAGGCCAGCCTGGGTTACATACTGAGACCCTCTCTTGCTATATAGAGGAATAGCATGACGGCAACTGCTAAGGGGCACAGGGTGTGTGTGTGTGTGTGTGTGTGTGTGTTCCACAACTGGTAGTGCACTGGCTATGTAACTGCAGGTGCACTAACCACTGGATTGTGTAATTTGAATTAATGAGTTGTACTTTTTTTTTTGTCTTTGTGAGTCAGGATCTCATTATACATCTCAGGCTGTCCCTGAGGTCACTTTGTAGTATCCCAGACACGGAGTTGTACAGTTTTTAAGTTATACCTCAATAAAGCTGTTCACTAAAAATGAAGGTGCTATCAGGATGCACTGTGTGTGCCTCGGAGGGTGTCAGCCCAGTGTTGGTGCCCAAGGGTGGGCACTGCTCTGAGCAGAAAGTTCTAGAAGGGGGAGAGAGGGCTTTGGCTGAACATCTTCAGTCATTGCGAACCCCACTGCCCCAAACTCCCTGGACCTCCCGTCCCAAAACTGTGGCCTCAGCCCTGCCAGGACTGCAATTGCAAGGGTGACCTGCCGGAAGTGCAAGGTAGTCCGAGGCTGGGCTGGGGCAGGCGCGCGGGTGGGATGGTGGGGCATCATGGGAGAGAGTCCAGCCCACAGAAGGCTACAGAAAGAGTAAAGTTGAGTGCTGGGATGCATGCCCATAATCCCAGCACTCAGGAAGGGGAGGGAGGAGGATGGCTGTGAGTTCAAGACCAGCCTGGGCTACACAGTGAGTTCAATGTCAGCCTGAATTACATAATGAAACTGTCTCAAAAAAACAAATAAATAAATAAATATGGGCCTGCCATGCCGGCCCTGCCTCTGGGGCGCGCTGAGATGGCAAATGAGACTGAGTGTGGTGGTGCGCACCTGTAATCCCAGCTCTTGGGAGGCTGTAAACAGGTGAATCACTACGAGCCCGATTTAGCAGTGAGACACTGAACACCCTGTAGATCCTTCCCTAAAATACAATAAAAAAAAAAAAAAAAAAAAGAAGAAAGAGGGGGTTGGGGAGATGGCTCAGTGGAATAAGTGCTTCCCTGGCAAGCACAAAGGCCTGAGTTCAATCCCCAGTTCCGCCAAAAAACAAACAAAAAAAGTAATAATAATGAAAAAAAGGAGGTTGGGCCACATAGCTCAGCTGACTAAAGCGCCTGCGCAGTGGCCGGCCAATCCCTGGCATGCCCGTGCCGGCCCCGCCTCCAGGGCGCCCTGAGCTCGGTCCCTATGGGGCTGCAGCTCAGCCCGAAAGCGTTGGTACTGGGGACGGGAGTCTCCAGGGCCCAGGGCCCGCATCGCCCTGTGGTGGCGGCGGCATCACCCTCCTGCCCTGGCCTGACTGTCTTCACCGCAGTGCAGGCTTCAACTGGGATTGGATCGGAATCCTGTGGGCTGGAGGGCAGAGGTCACAGCAGAGTTGAGGGGCCAAGGGCGGAGGAGCCCCAGGGTCTCTTGGCCCTGGCTGGGACAAAGGGCTGGGAGGCCAGGTCCTGGGGTGGGCGGGAAGCGTGGCCGATTGAATGTGTATCTTTTTTTTTTTTCTCCAGTTCTGGAATTTGAACCCAGGGCCTCAACCAGGGATCAAACTCAGGCCCTCGCACTTGCCAGTGAAGCGCTTATTCCATGTGTATATATATGTGTTGATCTTTGCTATAGCTCATGGTAGAGGCTTGACTAACATGGGTGGGGCCCAGGACAAAAAGAAAAAAATTATTCAGAGAAGTTCCGTGCTCTTTACCCAGTTTTCCCAAATGGCACCTTTTTTTTTTTTTTTTTTTTTTTTTTTTTTTTTTTT
>PVKA01036437.1:0-21762 GCA_004027165.1 Ctenomys sociabilis
ACGATAGCCATTTAAGTGTTCAGCGCTGTGTATTATACATATTTGGTAGCTTGTAAATGAAATTAAAGAATAAAGTTTTATTTATGGCTACCTGTGTGTCTGTAAGCAGGTATATTGTATATTATCTTTTTAGTTATACAGATGAATTTTGTCTTGGGATAAAGGTTGGGTAATAAATAAACACATTTTTTTGCTGTAATAGTAGTGTATTTTAAGTTTACTAATTGTTCAATATTTAAATACATCCATGTTTTTTGCTAAGTTCAACTTCATATGACATCCAAACCTGTTTTGAATTCAGTTAGGTTTTCATTGAAGTGAGTTGATTTTTAACCCAACTGACACTGAAACTTTTAACTTTTTCTTATATATGTTTTCCTTTTTCTGTGTATTTCCAAAAAATATAGCAAGGTGATTTATTTCAAGTGAGACCTGAAAAAGTACTTGAATAAGGGCTATTTGTGACACTTAAAATATGTAAATATACAGAAGTTCTTCATAATGGAGGACAGTGTTTTGCATTATATAATCATTCTATTTTTGTAAATTGTATACCATTTTAATTGAAAATGTTCTCTACTAATCAATGCTGTGAAATGAAGTTGGTATTGTTTAGAAGTTACATGTATATTAACTGCTTTTATTTACATTAATTTTTCAAAAGGGAAAAACATTTTATAGATGGAACTACTGTTTATGATTAATGAAGTAGTATTGTGAATGAAAATTGAAATTCATGCTTTAAAGGTACTCATGTTACAACAACCTATTTTTGAGTTTATAAAAATTTCTTTATAAATAATACTTTGTTAGTATAGTAAAATATATCATTATATTATGTGTATGTTTATTATAGCGTCGCGCAAACTAGTGCTTTTTAAAAATGCCTCTGGCAAAAGATGCTGGGTGGAGGAAGAAGAAAAAATGTTTATTATGTGATGCTTTTTTAAAAAGTATGATTGTACTGCTAAGGTATTACTGAGAAGATTTTTATACTTGTAAGCTTAAATTTTGCATATTGTAGGTATTAAAGTGTATTTGGATTTTAGATTTTAAATTTTCTGCTAAGCAGAAGTCTGATATGGTTTACAGGTATTGTTAAAAATTTGGAACCTTCATATGTATCATCAGAAGTTTTTAAAGTGTCTGATATTTTATGATCTATCATGGTGAGGTTGTTTGTATTTATATGTGTAATTGACATACAAAAATACCAAATACTATATGGAAATTATTTCTTCAAAAGGCATATCCAAAGAATCTTATGTGACTGTTTTGCTGAAGGTAAGTATTATTGTATTTACTTTGTACTTACAAAAAATAGGATTACTCATTCCTAGTAATGAATCTGAAAAAACTTTTTTGAAGAAATGTTTTTTTCTAAACCTGGAGAAGTAGCTTGTCATTGTACTCTCTGGTCATCTAGTCCTAGGATTTAAGTCAGTGAAATTTCTTTATATATAATTTAGTAGCAAAATAAAACTCAAAGCAAATACTTTAAGAAACTTGTCCAAGCAGTTTGACTTTAATTCAGATGACTCATTTTGGTTACTTCAGTTTTCTCCTCCCTCCCCCAAAATATATTTTGAAGTAATTTAGAGTAGTACTCAAAGTGGTAGAATTTATGACCTGTAGTATGCATGGTACAGGGGGACAATTAGCCGCAAGTGAGCTAGCCTCTCTTGACTTTTGATGCTATCATAATATTCATTAAAATACAATAAATAGGAGTGAGACCGCCCGGCGATAATAATTATATACGAATAAATTTTTTTTTTATTCTGTAATTTCCATGCCACCTATTTCACCACTGTCTGGGAACATGTTAAAACTGAAAATTCTTGAGCCCTGCCTCAAAACTTGGGATTTAAAATTTCTTTGTGTGTCTTTTAGCCAAGTTGTTCATATGATTTTGATGCCTACTAAAGTTTGAGAGCCACTAAATGAAAATATTTGTGGACCTTAAATTCGTGCTATCTAATTTATATTTACTTGTGCTGCTTTTTTGGAAGCTTTTGTCTGTTTCCCTCAAGGAAGCGATTAAAAAATTTTGTTCTTATTTCTTTGCCTTGTTTGTATAGGTTTAAAAATGGAGAATAAGATGCAATTTCTCTTTTTTCTATCTGGCTTTCCCAAAAGAAGGTCAGTGTCTTCGTTTTATGTGTCAGACTTGTTGACTATCTTAGTCACTTCACTTGTGGCTGAGACAGAGTACCTGACCACCCTTTTAAAAGAGGAGAGGTTTACTTTGGCTCGCACTTAAGCAGTTTTAGTCCTTGTATGGCCAGCTGGCTCCAGGCAAAGAGACCTAGTGGAAGGATGTGGCAGAGAAGAGCTGCTTACTGCATAACAGCCAGCAATAGAGAGAAGGGCAGGAACCTGGGAGGGAGATGCATCCTCCAGGCTATGCCCCCAGGGACCCGTGGTTTCCATCCAGGCCCCAGGTCCCCATAGCAAGGCAGCAACACTGTCCTGCTAATCCATCCACCCTCCACAAGCTCTGCCTTTGAACACATGAGTGTTTGTGGGTACATCCAGATATAAATCATACATCACCTTACCTCTGGATCCTCCTCTTATCCCCCCACAATTCAAGCTTGAATGCTTGCTGGGTAATGAGAGTGGTCTTGCATACTTTTACATTGGTTTAGTTATTAAGTATATTAAATACTGTTCATTGTGGCCATTATAACTTCATATAACATATAGTAATATGAGTAGGGTATAACAATAAACTACTACACAACTTGGTGCCTTCATAACAGAAATTTCTTTTCTCAGAGCACTGGAGCTGGAAGTCCAAGATCAAGGTTGGCTTGTGTAGTTTCGCCTGAGATTTCTCTTACTGGTTTGCACATGGCCACTGTCTTGTTTCCTCCTGTGGCCAAGGCATGCTTTCTATACATATACCTCTCCAGTGTATCCTGCCTTTAAGGACACCAGCCGTACAGATTAGTCCCCATCCTTATAACTCCTAAAAGCTCTTCTATCCATCTGTGGCATTTTCTATTCCATTAACTTTACAAATTCATAAAATTATGGCAATCCAAGGTTTAAATTGATCACACTGCACTCGTATAATCTGTGTACTATTTTCATTGAAAGCATTTTTGCTAACATTGTTCATAATGACCACTTGTTTATTTCATCCATTTCACCTAATGTTGAATCATGGCTATATTTCTGTTTTCTACTGTCTTAATCCTATTTCCCTATTTTTATTCCTCCCTGTCCATGCAACCTAAATATATCTTATGTTCAGATGGAGCATATATATACATGGTGTTATTTTGTTCCCTCTTTTCCTAAGCAAAGTTGCTAGGGAGAGGATCATTATTTTTGTAAAAATGAAGTATCTAGCTATTTTATCAATGCTTCCTCTTTCCAATATCTAGTTCCTTTGCCTTTTCCTTTTCTTCTCTATCCTGTTTTTCTTATTTCTTTGATACAAGTAATTAAAATAAGTGAGTCATTCTGGTAACTGTATGCAGTTGAATAAACATGAGCATACTTTCCAGAATTTTACATGTCCTTTGTTTCATATATTTTCCTTAGTGTTTCACACATTCACTACCATCATCATCCTTTTATTCAGTCAGCTCCTGCAGTACTGACTTACCTTTTCCTTACCAAGGAAAATGATAAAATTAGTTATGATCTTTCCATCAGTTCTGTACCTCCCTTACAGTAAATTTATACTTGGTTATTAAGTTAATGAGGGTAATAGAGTATTGTGAAGATAAAATAAATGAGAATGTATATAGTGAACATAACAATTTAAGTGAAAATACATCTATTTTGAAGATACCCTCATTCTGTTGAAGTGATTTTTTTTTTTTTTTTTTTTTTTTTTTTTTTTTTTTTTTGCCTTTTACTAGTTCAAAACCTGTTTCTCTTCTAGCAAATACTGGTTCTGTCTTTCAGTAACTTAGAACTAGACCATTTTCAACCCAATAGGGCTTCTTAAAACTGATTGTAAAACAGTGGGTTAAATGGTTACTGAATTTTAATTTAGTCTCAACCTTATAACTCATAAAAAGAATCTCTTCCTCCATTTCTGTTTTTCTCCTTTCCAGATCACATCCAGGCTGTTTTGAACTTCAGTAAGTTAGCTTTTCATGTCTTAGTTTCTTTATCTGTAAAATAAAAGATCATAGTGTGACCTGCCTTCGAGAGGATTCTTTTAAAGATTAAATGTATTTCTATATGAAAACTTATTAAATTCCTGTCACATGCATATTCAATACAATGTGCCATTGTTAATTCTCCTGCTTTATCAGGATTTGGGGCCTCCTTATATATAAACCTCTAGGTTCCTGTTACCTCTTCCTGCATTCTTTTTTTCATTCTCTATTTCATAAATATTACTGTTGCTCAAGACATAGTACCTGGCCCCCTTCTCTCTCTCCTGGTTAGTTATACCTATTAGGTTATCTTCCCAGTCTGTCTATGTAATTCACAAGTCAGTGGTTTGTAGTCAAACTTTCTTTGTTCTAGACTGATACTAGTCCACAAAGTTCTATATGACTGTTTTCCACTGCTGACTGAGCTCTCTAAATGGGAGATTATGTCTTGTTTTATAGCTCCAGTACCAAATTGTCAAGCAGCCTAATCTGCACTCTTGCATCCTGTCCAGTCCTCTAGGTTACCTGAGACTTGGACTAATATGATAATTACTAGTACTTAAATTATAAGTAAATGAAATTAAAAACTTCTTAAAAAAAAATCTTACTCATGGATGTCACACTTTGGATGTTAGCCATATATGACTGTTGCCTACCATATTAGGTGAAACATTTACATTATCACAGGAAGTTCTATTGGATCAAGCTCCCCAGGCCCTTGCTGTTGCAGACATCTTTCTCTATTAATATCCTTTTAACTCTGAAGTGCTAAATGCAAGATACAGTAATGGAAAGTTCAAACTCTGGAGTGCTAAATGGAAAAAAAGCTGTCATCATTTATGTGTCTATTGATCCTGTGATTAGACACTTCAGTATGTATATTCTTTAGATTGTGTCTCTAGCAATGTGTATGTCCCATCAGAAAGCCCTTAATGGTTATGGACACAAAGGCATTACAAATATAACCAGACATAATGATTGCAGATTATATTACCTAGTCCTCGGGCAGGGGAACAAGGCAAAATTAAATGTTACCCTAACCTTGGAGGGCCCTGTCCACCCAAATAAAGTCTGCATGATGATTTTGTCTTGTCTCCAACCTGAGAGAGTTCACTAAACCTTCTTTCGTAATTCTGAGGGCAGAACTTTACACACAGCAGTAGAAGTTCTAAAAGTCACTGGAGGCAGTAATCACTGCAAGTATAATATCAATACTCAGTCCAAGGCTGGCCAAATAGCTCAGCGGATTAAAGCACCTGCAAGCAGGTATAGGGGTCAGGGGTTTGATCCCCATGCCTGCTATGCTGGCCCCGCCCCTGGAGCATGCAGAGACAGCAATTGAGACTGGGCATGGTGGTGTGCACTTGTAATCCCAGCACTTGAGAAGCTGTAAACAGGAGAATCACTATGAGTCCGATCTAGTAGTGAGACCCCGAACATCCTGTAGTCCCTTCCTTAAAGGTACAAAAAAAGTCAAATCATATTTGCTTCACTTTCCAAATTCTCTGTAGTACTTAGCAGGATATAGGCTGCACTTGAGCCAACAATATACTAACTCCCTTTAAGGATTTCTTTTTATTCAAAGACATTAACCTCTAGAGCTATAGATATTTAGCGATTCATGGAGGTTTGTCTTCAGTACCTCACAATTACATACTAATTCTGATTTTTCTGTATCAAATGGGTATTTTGATTTTTTTCACTTTTAAAATTGACAGTAGAAAGATATACCTCCTTTTGCTCATCTCAGGGATTAATCTCAGGACCTTTGCACTAAGCTATATCCCCAGTGCTTTTCTGTATTTTTGTTTTACGTTTGAATATCGGAAGAGTATTTTGACCATTTTGAAACATGATCGCACTCATTTGTTCAGTCAGGGCATTGAATTTGATATCCTGCTTCCACCTTCTAGAGTGCCATGATTACAGGTATGCACACTGACATCTGACTGGAGTGTACATCTCAGGAGGAAGTATTTTAGCCATTCATTCATACATTTCTTTTGAGTGCCTACTATGTGCCATTGAAGCTGTGAATAAGTGTATAAAACAATAGAAATGTGATGATAATCCTGAGCCACCCAAATCCACCTGTCTTTGGAGTTAGGCACTTAACATTTTTGCACTCATGCTTGTAGGCATCTTTCTATCCCATCTACCTACCGACTTTGTAACAGAAGTGGACATTTTCAAGAAAATGTGAACATAGATGCATCTTTCTCATTGCTATGTAGTATTTGGTTATAAGGAAAATAAGCTGTCATGTTTACACACAGAATAGAAGCTACCACGTGTTTCCTGGGGGTATCCTGCTAAATTTTAAATGTATAGTTTTCATCTGGCACTGACAATACACATTTAAAATTTTGGATTGTCATATTGCCAATGCCCGCTATGTTCCATTACATATTGACATCAGTAGTGCCGGAGTTCATTTCTTCATACAGTCAAAGTATTACAGTGTTTTTTTTTTGTTGTTGTTTTGTTTTTTTTTGCAAAACCGGGGATTGAACTCAGACCCTCACACTTGCCAAGCTCTCGCACTTATTCTGCTGAGCCATCTTTTTGGCCCAGTATTACATATTTTTTAATGGCAGTCAAGTTTTTAATACATTTTTTAGTGATGGTTATTTATTAATACGTTATTTGCATTTCTTGTGTAGTTAACTACCTGTTTATATTTTTAGTTGTTTAGGTTCGTAAGTTTGCAGTGCCTCATTTTAGGAATAAATTGTTTTCATAGATACTAATATTTTTCTGCTGTCATTCACTTTAAGCTTAGGACTTTCAACATATTCAAGTCAGCTGACCAGATATATAATTTCTACCTTTGATCAAATGTTTAAGATTAATTGTCCATGACCAAAATTAAAGCTATTCAGTTTGTTATTTTTGTGATTTTTTTTTAATGTTATTTTCTCCTTAGGATTAGTGATTGAACTCAAAGTCTTTCTACTGGGCTGCATCCTAAGCCATATTTATTTTGAGACAGTCTTGCTATGCCACTACATTGCCCAGGCTGAGCCTCCTAAGCCTCTCAGAGTACTGAGATTATAGGCACGCATCAGCTTGCGAGGCTGTTTGTCAGTATGGAACACCACTGAGCCATGCTCCTTGAAAGATGATCATCTCCATTTTGGCTGAGCCTCACATTGTCTCCATGTACTGATATGCAGAGCTGGCTAGGACTCTTCCTTATTCTTTTAGTTGGCTTTAAGCATGAGTATTGATCTAGCCAAGGTGCTGGTGGTAGTCTTTGAAGACAACATGCATTTTTCCCTAGTTATGCCCATCTGCTGCTCTTTAATGTCCAGATAGGCCAAAGAGCCAATGCTCCAAGCTGTGATGGAGCCTTGAGATAGAGGCTTTGACTTCCGGGGTCTTGAAAGAGTACACATCAGAGCTGAAGCACAGGACCCCAAAACATTAGATACTATCTCAGTTGTGTCATGCAGATTACTCTATGCATATCCTTTTCTTTGCATATGACAGAGATAACTACAGGCATCCTACCTAGCCCAGCCCACAGTACTCACCAACTTCCTGCCACTCTCAGTCATTCATCCTCAAGCCATTACTTCATGACAATAAAATCCAGGTTCAACTCTGGCTTTGTTCCAGATAGCCATCACCATACCTGGAGTTAGGACCCCTTGACTGCCCATAACTATAAATATACCATAGTGTCTTTTTACTGTGGGTTGCACTGGAAGTGGTAGATTGGAATTGGGATTCCAATAACTTATCCAGGAAGTTAACAGTCTTGGACTGATAGAAATATCAAAAAGGGATCTCTATAATCAGTCCTTAATTCAGTTTACCGTAGTATTAGTGTAAGGGGTGTGATGAAGATGGGTCATTTTCTCCAGTGTTACCCAGTTGTCATAGTACCATTTATAAAATAATCTCATTGATCTGAAATACATACTATAACAATAGTTTTCATATTTGAGACTTAAAAGCACTTTTCGTTTCCATTTGTTTTTGTTTAACTATCACTGATTTAATCATTGCTTCATTTTTTTTTTTACATTGGTTTAAAACAGTTGAGTAACACACATGATGAAAATGTGGACTAGAAAGACTAAGGTATTGATCATTGAAACATTTGAAATCACTTCATAGTAATTTTTAGAAATATATTAAATAAAAATTGGTATGAATTGGGAACATCGCATTTCTTTCAGTGGCCTGGAAATTCCACCCGACAAGACAACTGCCATCTCAGGTTACAATTCCTTTACCCAAATTTTGAAAATATCTCCAGGAGGCAGACTGACCTGTGCGTCCATGCTGTCCACACTACTGCCTTGCTCTGTCTATTGGCTAAACTTAAAGAAGAGTTGCTGCTGTGCTTCTATCTAGCTCTATGGCTGTGGCAGGGAAGTCACTCAGATGATAGCAGTTTCTTGGGGTTAAGTCACAGACTCTTCTCACAGATAGCACATGGAATATCCAAGAACTTGGAGTAGGAGTTTCTTCACTCAAAAAAGTAATTAACATGAAGGAAAGTGTCCATAAATTTAGCACATTCAACTAATTCTGTAAAGAGAATAAATGCACAAACTAGGATAGTGGGCAAAAATATTTGCATTGTGCAAGATGGCTGCATTAAGAACAAGTTTTATAGACATGGGCAGGGTCAGGATAACACACTTTTTTGACGTGGCAGTGTAGTTAATGAAACATGCATAGACCTCGTGATTAGCAAAATTAAGGCATTTTCATAAGCCTTAAAAAACAAACTACTGCCAACTATGACATTTTTGAAATCTTGGCAGGACTAGACAATGTAAGAAGTAAAAATCATAAAGGGATAAAATGCACATTTAAATTAATGCAAACATTTTGATCACTGCAGAAATGCCTGATAATGCAATAAAAAATAAATTTGAACAGCACAGAAAAGACACAAATGATTGGCAAGCATAGAAAGGTCCTCAACCAGAACCATAAGGAATGATCAGCAAGCATACAAGATCTGGCAAAATTTCAACTTCACAAAGTCGGGAGGATATATAATTTCACAACAAAGGCAAGAGGAGTTTTGCCCTGTAGGTTAGTGCTTAATTTGAGGAGATGTGATTGGAAAGGGATGCCTGGAAGTCCTCTGGACTTGCTTCCATATGACTTCATGTAGTTTTGTGCATGTAAATTTGCCACAAACACTACTAGAGACCGTACTCATAAGTGAATAAATTGAACTCACATTAACTCTGTGTTTTCTTGTGTGAGGGACTGAAAGTAAGGTCCAAAATGCACAACAGATTGTGAAATGGAATTGTTTAAAAGGAAAGGAAAAAAAAAAAAAAAAAAACTAGCATTGGGAAGAAAGAAAAGGGTAAAAAGATACAGAATACACTGTTAGGTCTTTGAGAAGAAAGGTTTGTTCTAATATTGTTTGGAGAATTTTTATGGCCTGTCTTGTTCTCTGATTATTTTAAAGAATAATACTTGATGGAGAGCCAAGAATTTAGCTCAGTGGCAGAGTGCCTGCCTGCCTGCCTGCCTGGCAAGTGAGAGGTCCTGAGTTTGAGTCTCAGTACCTGCTCTAAATACCAAGGTATTAATTGTTATTCTTGTATTGTTATAAAATTGTATTTTACTTTTTATCCATAAAGAATTTAACAAATCATGAATTTGGGGTTTAGAATTGTGCCATAGTGATATAAATTCGAAAACCATCAGATCCGAAATACCTAGTAGCAGAGGAGCAGGAATTTACTCCATCACAAAACAAGATGATATAGAGAGAAGAAAGGAGGCCCAACATCAGAGGATCATAAACAGGCCTATTTTTTAGAGGCAGACCCACAAAGATAGTAAGAACAGGGGACAGACTAGGAACGTCTAGTGTCTTTTAGTTCAAGAGAATTTTCTCAAAGTAGGAAGTGCTCACTTCTATGAAATTCCATACTTAGTAAAATGAAAACAGACAATTCTGCCCATGGTTGCTTGGTGGGGTGGGGGAGGACAAAGGCATGCTGGAGATGTTTCACAAGTTAAATGGGGGCTTGTTTAATCAGCACCCTGGTTGGCAGTGCAGCTAGAAAATCCTCCTGTTAATGAGATACTTCAGATATTGGATAAAGTATTCACAGTTTTTAATGAATGCCTTAGTCTGGGAAGAAAGGAATATTCAGTGGCTAAGAATCAAGAAAGCCCGAATCAGCTGGGCATGGTGTAATCACCTGGGCTTGGTGGCCCACACCTGCCACTATAGCCCTCTGGGAGCTACCGTTGTACCAGGATTGCAAATTTGAGTTTAAGACCCTGTCTCAAAAAGTGGGCTGGGAATATAGCAAAGGTCCTAAATGCAATTCTCAGTACTAAAGAAAAAAACAAAAACCTTTAAAATTTTGGTAACATAAAGGCTAAATTACTCTTATAACCTGACGAAAGTATTGGAAAATTATTGACATGCGGAGTACAGCAAAAAATGTAAGACAAGTTGAATACTTATAGAGAGTACTATAATGATATTTTTAGTGTTTATAATGTTTTTGTGATTTTAATATTTAATAGTCTAATATTCTGTCTTACACACTTTTTCCACTTAACAGCTCCTTCCATTGTATGTTGGATCTTTGGATCCATAAAACTGATTATATAAAAATAAGCAAGGGGGAAGATGCATCAGGCCTGGCAAAATCATCAGGAAAAAAATGGGAAACCACTTTCACAGGGAAGATAATAAATACAAAGCTCATGCCTTTTCCTGGCTTATTGTGGACAGAGAGAACAATTCACAACCACAAGACAATTATCAATCAGCAGGAGCTGACTCTGTACACATGATTTGAAAAATCAAAAGATGAGAACTTGAGAGCTTTATTTAAAGAAACTTTAAAAGGTGCCAGGTTTGTAATGACAGTAGGACCCTGACAGCAGCAAATTCACATCGTTTATAGGTCAAGCCTCTTACAGCCAGAAGATTAAAAACAAACGTTGAGGAATCTATGGTATTTTAACCAACTTTATATTGGCCATAAACAAGATATAAATGCTTGTGGAAAATGCCATGAAGAATTCTTTTAGATATGAATTTACCTTATTTTTAATGGTAGCTGTACACATTAAAAAAGGAATTTTTTAATTGAAATGGCATAATAGATGTGATAGATTCATCTTACAAGAAATATGACCTTAAATTAACTTGAGCTGCTTTCTATTGATGCCCTGCTGGCATGAGAGGCATCTCACAGACCCTTTGAAGGGAGCTCTGAAAGCACCTTGCTTAGGATCTGCTTCCTGTTACTCAAGGCTTGGTCCCCTTGCAGTCACACACATCCAGAACCCATAGATGCGTGAAGTAAAGGTCCAACTGTTTTGGCTCTATAGGGCCATTGTGCCCCCAAGTTATCCCCTGGGTGGCTGTACCTTTGATCATCACAGATGTTCTCTTCTCCCTACCCAAACATAGCTTTCCTCTTTCCTTCTGTCAGTGTGATACAGCTCTGCTTCTATAGAACCTAACTCCTGCCCTCTGTTAAGTCTCCTGTGGCAAAGTTTCTCAAATACACTGATGAAAAAATACAACTAAATTTATCTTGTAATATTTCTCAATAAAACTTATGTTCATTAAAATAAACCAGTTCATCTGGGTATGATCAATCCTGGCTAGTAGTATGTCCCAAAATAATGATAAATGGTTAAAGTAGATTTTTTCCTAAGGTGAAAGCTTACTAGCTTTTAAAATTCCCCTATGGCATCAGGAGTATGTACATGTTAGCCATTCTTTTAATCACTTTATTGATAATTTTTAAAATGTGTGTAGTTGAACAGATAGGTGACTGTTGTCTTCTAAATTCCCAGTAGGTGGTGTCATAATACTGTATTTTGGGAATAGCTTTTTGTTATAATTGGGAAAGAAAAAGCTACTCTAATTGTTCAAACACTGTATAAAGGCTTTCATTTTAAAAGCTGCTTTCCTTTGTATTCTAAAATGGCATTGCTATAAGCTGCTTACTTCTATATATTTCTTCAGTTTACATTTTAACAGAAATTATGTGCTAAATGACAGCACAGTACTTTGGTTCTCTATGGTTTTGCAATATAATTAAAAGAACAAAACAAAGACCAAAGATTTACTGAAAAATATTTCTATTGTTCTTTTTTATTCTCATGTTCTAGACATATAAAATGTACTTTTTAAATAAATCAAATGGGACATAAAACCTGTCAGCTCAACTATTGTAATCTTTGTTTTGCATTGTAAATATTTTGTGCTTATGGCTATGATTTTCAGCTAGCTACATCTTCAGTGATTAACCTTGGCATAATTCATTGATTTCAGATTGAGTTTAATGTAGTATTTTTCTATGCTATCTTTTTGGAACAATTTTACATTTACTTTGGCAGTGCAACACACATGCACAGAAGGACACACACGCACGCACGCACGCACACACACACACAGATGGCTACACTCTTTGCCTGTGACAAGGAAGGCTCCCAACATGACATGATGTTTTATGCTTTTAGTGTCTTTCCAGCTGGATTATAGATGGACCCTGTGGGTTAGTGTGCATTTTGTGTTCATTGTTTTGATCATTGAAATGCTTGTTTTATACTAGAATATACTAGATAGATCATAGATTATTGTTAAATACACATTAAATGAATGTGATACTGCTTAAGTCTAAACCATAAACTTTTACATTTCAAAGATGCTGAGTCTGCATGGTGAAATCTTTTTGAGTATTTTCATTATTACGTGCTTGTGATACTTCAGTAGTCAAGAGTCAGATGTATATTCACCATGGATTTATTCTTAATGGAATGTAAGTTCTTTTGATATGAATATTTCACTCATTTTTTAAAAAATCCAAAGAAGTTGAGGCTTTTTACTTTTGTATTTTCTGATAATGCTGCAAAGTAATTTTTGAAAACTTCTGAACTATATCATTAAATTTAAGGAAATGTTGACACTTAGGTCAATGAAAACTTAGGAAATGTGGGTATTTGAGAAACTTTAGTGATATGGTTGATATTCCCTAAAAACATTGCCTCTTCCCATTATTGCTGAATGTAGTAGTTTGTGGAGCTGTTTTCTTGAGTCTGTGTATTTGGCTTTAAATTCCAGTGGTTTTCAGTATATGAAAATAATATCATTATTATTTTTTTTTCAGAACCAGGGATTGAACTCAGACCCTTGTACTTGCCAAGGAAGTACTTATTCTACTGAGCCATCCTTATTTGTTAATAGCCAGTATCCATTACCTTTTGTGTTATGGGCAGATTTATGTCCCTCCATCCTCAAAATTTATAATTTGAAGCCCTAAATTTCAGTGCCTAAAAATGTGACAGTAGTTATGAGATAGTCATTAAAGAGGCAACTGCATTAAATCATTAAGTCCTAAAGTAATATGAGTGGTAACCTTATAAGAGGAAAAAATCAGGATACTCACATGTGGACATGGAGAAACGGGGAGACACAGGCTGAGATAGTCTTCTATAAACCAAGAAAAGAGGCTTAATTAGAACTTTAAAACCCACGCACCATTGAGAGGCAATATTTGTTAAGGCCCCCAGTTGGTAGTACTTTTTATGACAGCCCTAGCAACTAAGATGAGCCAGTTTGTATTGTTTTGGTTTCCTGCATTGATGAAAAGGTTCTGAGTCTTTCTTTGCAGCTTCTTAGAATGCAGTTCTCAGACATCACTCAGAGATTAGGTCAGTGCTTAAACTCTTGCGTCTTTAGCGAGTATTCCAGGTGATTCTAAGCATGGTGCTCTGTGGTGGCATTCTCTTTGAATTTCATAATATCTTAGTTATATACTCTGGTGGTAAGTGACTCACATAGGATTGGAAAAAATTTTAGAAGTAAGATGCAGAAACCCAGAATCAAAAATTAAAATTTCCAGTGGATGTTTATTTCTAGAAATGGTATGCTCATGATCTTCACTACTATATTCCCTTATGAACAAAAGTAAATAAATGTAAGAAATAAAGTGCATAAAACCTTTTGAAAACATTGGAGAACTACCTTGTAACAAAGACTTAAGATTTATGGAGTTATAATCCAGATTAGTGGAAGCCCACACAAAATCCCAATATCAAGTGCCATTTGTCAATGTATCTAATGTTTGAAAGAAGTGGCTCAGTGATAAGGAACAAGAGCCTGTTTCAGGATAACTCCTGCAGGTGAGAAGTTGAGACAGGACAGAATTAGAACTCGGGACCCATTTTAGGCCTTGGGAGAAATCATTAACTGGCACCGTTCAGGGTCGCAACCTTGATAATAAGGGTAAACAACAGCAGACCAACATCGAAGGGAATCAGGCCCAAGACTGAATCACTTCAGTGACTGAGGAGATTACATGAAACAGGTTCACTTAGTGTGCCTCACCTAGATGCCTCCTCCAGTAGAGAGCCCCCCTCTAGTAGCCGGGACATACTGAGACTCTGAAGTGGCCCTTGAAACGTCACACGTAGTAACACACCCTCACATAAATCAAACAAAATAGCCTAAGATGTGACTCTTGAGTTAAAATAACAAGAAAAAGATACAGTCACATCCAAAGTATTCATCAAGTGTGCTAAATCAGTTCAAGGAGCTAAATGACATGAGAAGTTTTTTATCAAATCCCTGTGAAACAGAAGTAACTAGTACTTGAAAAAACTAAAAATTGTATTTCAGAACATGGCAGATGGATCTAGCTGGAGGGAGAGAATGCTCATGAATTAAGAGGACAGCTTAAAAATGTTTAGACTGAAGTGCAGAAATATAAGACTAATTTTTAAAGTACAGAGAGGGTATATAGGACACAAACTTTAAGGAAACATACCAATATATATTTTGTTGGAGAAAAGTGCAAAAAATGTAATGACAGAATTCAAGGAGCATTATTTGAAAGGCACTAGAAACCCACAACAGACTGCAGAGGCGAGCAAGCATGTGAAGCAGGAAAAGCTGCGAGAAAGCAAAAGCAACGTCTTAACGGAAGTGATAGCTAACTTAGGATACCTGTCCAAGGCAGAATGTTACTATTTTACTTATTCATAATGAAGTATTGATCTCTAATAAAGATAGTGTTTCTCAATAAACCTCTTAAAATTGTTTTATTTTAAAAAAGACAAGGTTGAAGGGAAGAACTGGAAATTTACTATTTAGGAAATATACTTTTCAAAACTACAATGCATAAAAGCAAAAGTATATGAAAAATTTTTACCTCTAGTAGACTCACCCCAAATATGTATTAACGGATATTTTTCAGGCTAAAGTGATCACAAATGACAAAAAGAGATGTAAGAGTGAATGAAGACACAAAATAACTAAATTTGTGGGAGAAAAAATATATGTAGGATGGTCAAATAAGGACCTTTGAAAATCTGATAGTCTATAACACAATAAAGATACTGGAAAAAATAATGGAAATCATTTTTATAAAACTTGACATTGGGCAGCCAAATAGATCAGTGGATTAAAGTGCCTGCAAGCAGGTGCAGGGGCCAGGGGTTCAATCTCCAGGCCTGCCATGCCAGCCCTGCCCCCGGGCATACTGACAGGGCAATTGAGACTGGACATGGTGGTGCATGCCTGCAATCCCACCTCTTGGGAGGCCATAAACATATGAGTCCAATCTAGTAGTGAGACCCTGAACACCCTGTAGATCCTTTCCTAAAGTACAAAAAACAAAGAAAAAAAAAACAACTGGACATTAATCAAAAGCTTGTCATAATCTGAAGAGTGTTCATTTAATAAATGACTGAACTGCCAAAACAAGAGAAAGCTTTTTGCATTTTAACTTTTCCTATTTCCGGTCTCTGTGAACTCTACTGGTCTGAAAACCCAACTGTTTAAAAGACTTTGAAGGACACAGTCTGTGTTTGGTAATCCCCCACAGAGCTCTGTCTCCAACACAGTGTTTCTATTGGATCTGGTCTGCAGGTCCCAGGAAAAGCCTGAGTAAAGGCCTTTGTTTGTTTATTTGTATACTTTGAATTAGGGCTCTCTAGAAGACTTGTGATAAATAATCTATGAATTATTTAACATCCAATGGATTCCCTGAAATAGGTGAGACAAATGAAGTTAACAGCTAAGACTAATCTTTGACTAATGTGGGCTTTCTTTTAAAAGTTCTGACATTCCTGAGACACAGGAAGCCACACAGCCATGGCATGCTGCAGTCTTAAAGAACTCTTAATCTCTCATAGAGTAACACAAAGGGAGCACAGTGGACTCACTGAGCAGAGGACAGGTTGGAGCCCAGAGGCTGAGGTGGCAGGAATTTGTGCAGGATACATGTGCTTAGAAGTTTGAGATGTGGACATGGAGTTCTTCCTCTGGCTCTTTGCCTTCCAGGGCATTTTTTGATATTTTAGTAGCATCAGGTTTTTGGTTTCTTCAGCCAAAAACATTGACTTCTTGACAGTTGCCTTCCTATACCATACCCCACCCGCCTAACTCACAAACACGATGTGTTTTCTATCAGTACTTTGTGATTTTGTATTGCCTTCAGGCTTCCCTTTTTACTGTTAAAATTCTATTACCCCTTTATTTATTTTTAATTTTATGTGCTTGGTGCAGGGTCTCACTACACAGCTCAGACCCATAGTGATCCTCACATTTTCAGCTTCCCCAGTGCTGGGATTTCAGGCCCGTACCACTACACCCAGACTCAATTGCCATCTGAGAGCTTGGCTGGTGAGGCCTCTGGTAGTGGGGATTGAACCCTGGTCCCTGCGCTTACTTAGTCCAAATTTATTTATAATCTCTATCATTAATGTGCCATATCTTTATAGGTAGTTTTTCTGTGTAGCGATTTGTATTAATTAATTTGATATTTTTGTTTTAACTACAGTATTTCTAAGTGTGTTTCTTTGTATTTATCCTATTTAGGGCATAATAACAGTTAGTTTTCCTTCATGTAATCCTTGAGGAAATGAAATCTCAATGATTTTCTTGACCTAGTCTTTATTCAGTTAGTGATGTGAAAGGCTACTTAACTGAAGAGGAACAGTGGCTTCTAAAGTCTTTGAACAGTATGAAAAATTAGCTCTCACTTCTTGCTGGATGAACACCTGTCTCATGGCTTCATTTAGGTGTTTGTAGGGCTAACAGTTAACTCCTTAGTGATGGAACTGCTTCATAGTTGGTCCTCTTTTCTAGGCATATAATACATTTTTCTCCTCCCTAAGGGAAATAATGCAAAGTTTCACTTAGCTATCATACTCAGAAAAATCCAAGTTTTCTGTATGATGCTCAGCATAGTAGGTTGAATGATGTGCATGCAAACATATCAAATCCTAGTCCCTGAGACATAACAAATGTTACCACATATGGAACAAAGTTACTCTAAATTTAGGCTCTTGGTATTGGAAACTGTCCTTGATTTCCTGAATGAGGGCATATTATCTGATTAGAAATGTCCTCATAAGAGAAAGTTTAGGGAATGTGAGACAGAAGAGAAGACAGAAGCAGAAAAGGTTATATGGAGATGGATGTGGAAATTACAGATACAGGGTCACAACAGAGTTAAGGTAGCAATCCAAAAGCTTAAGAGCCAAGGAATGGGCATTCACCTCGAGCCTCTGGAGGGAATATACATCGCCTGCTGTTGACCATTGAAACTGATCATGAACTCTGGCCTCCATAACCATCAGAGAAATCACTGCTGTTGTTTTAAAGCTATAAAGTTTGTGATAATGTGTAATAAATCCTTAAGAAACTAAAGAGTCAGATAGATGTTGTTTTTGGGTAGACTGGAGTTCAAATGCAGGACCTTGCACTTTCAAGATGATTTGGTTATCTGCTTTGAATGTCCTAGGGCCCCTTACAGTAGGCTATCCCCAGTTTCTACATGGGATGATGAGATCTTTTAATTGTCATCCTTTTGGTATGATATAAATAAAGGTTGGTAGTAGTCCATCATGAAAAATATATTGGAGAACATACAAAGGTCTTAGTTTTCAGCCATTTGCGGGTTTCCATATTTCTCTTTTAATACACATACTTACAAGAGTCTATGTTTATCAGTCACCCATTAAAATTAAGTACTATTTGTGTGTATTACATCTGTGACATTCTGTAGTGCTTAAGAGATGAGAAACTTGGTCTAAATGATCTATGCAGTAGAAGAAATTTTTGGACTTCAAGTGTTTTTCTCCTCTACTTCAGGTAATATCATCCAGATTATCATTATGTCCAAAATCTCTACCATTTTATTTGGTTTTTCTGAGACAGAAAAATCAGTGTTCTGTACTCTTCTAAGTAATAAAAGTTCATGTGCCCTAAGCTAGAGAAATATGGCTTATCCTCCAAGGACTTTAACTTGAGGAGAGAGGCCTAAGAAGAGTGTTTGGAACTCATTATTTTCTGCTGTACTCAACAGGATGATCAAGTGATTTTTGCCATCTGGAATGCTAAAGAAGCTTGGTTCATGTCTTCCACAAGCCTAGTTCTTTTTCACATTCTGCCAATTTTATAATTTCTCCAGTAGCATGAAAATAAATTTCATATTTTCTTAAGTTAGATACCACAGTGTCTGCTGTTTGCAATTAAGTAACTTAAAAATATATAGGAAGTTATGAAGGTAAGTTCTGACATCTTGAGGGAATTTTGAACCTGGGAGAATAGAGGAGGTGAATCACAAATGAATCAGAAAGTAAGACTCAGAGTGTTAACTTAGGGGGTTATTTGGGTCAGGGAAGTAGTGGTCCTTAATATTTCTAAATATCTCAAATCCTTTCACTCATGACTTAAGTGATAAGTGGTGTCTATCCCACCAAATTCATAGGAACTTCACATTATGTTATCTAACATGTATCCAAATATATTTAGAAATGCACATTTTATCTCATTTTATTTGGGGCATTTATCAGTATCTTTGTGAACCTTTAAGCAGTCATTTTTACTAAGGGAAATTTTCAAACAGCAGATATAAACACAGAATCACATGCATTCTAATAGTATATTAACTTTGCTAGGCAGAAGATACTTAAAAGTGGGACTATATTTATATTTTTTCCTTTAAGCCAACATGAAAACGTAAAAATGTGTATACATCATACATATTAATAAAGTTATATGATAACTCAATACATGCATATATTGTGAAATGTTTAAGGTTTAACGTACTTTATCTTCTATCATTTCTTTCTGATGAAAACTTACAACTTGTCCTCTTCTAGCTTTTTGAATTATATAGTTCATCACTGCCATCTCTAGTCATCTTGCCATGCCACACCACAGCAGAAGTTTTGGTTTGATGTAAACTGACGAACTGATCTATCTTCCCTCTCCTTCCCCAGACTCAGCAACACCATTCTCTCAACTTCTAGAAGAGAGGACCGTGTTTTAAGGCAATACCTTAGATTTCTTACATACTAATTGTCTTTTTGAAACAAATTTGTGCTTTTAGTTATTTAAAATTGTTTGAAGATGTGTCTTGTTAATGATCAATCAGGAGATAGGAACCACACTGTGATTATAATGAATAATCTACTTGTATTACCTATCAAGGGCCAAAAATACTGCAGTTGCCCTTACCTTTGGCCTCAGGCAGAGCATCCGAAGAAGAAACACATCTCAGAGAGACACATTCCTTCCTGCGATAGAGGGAGGATGTGGTCTTGGCTATGGAAAATTGAATGGTGGATAATTTCTCTGTGAGAGAAATTGTTAGGAAGCCACTTTCTGGGATTCTTGAGAAACTGTCCATAAGGGCAGTGTTTCTTGATGGAATTTTCTAGGAAGATGTCTGAGGGGATGACGTGCTAGGAGACACCATCTGAAGTGCCCATGAAGCTGCTCACAGGATAGCTGTGCCATGCAGCAGAACTCAGGCAGGGGCCTCCTTCTGGACATTTCCTGCTTTCCAGGGCATTGCTCACTGCAGAAGCTAGCTCAGAACAGCACACTGGAGACAGTCTCGATTTTGTTCCCTTGTTCTCAACACCTATCTGCTGACAGCCGCTAACATTTTGTCATCTAACAAAAGAGAAACATTTTGAAGATTCATTTCCAATATCACAATCAGGAATGGAGTATGGTTTGGAGCTGAAGGGCAATAAATGGATGTTCATTAGTGCAACATAGGTGGGATGGCTTTATTTTTTCCTAAATGATTGAAACGAATATTTCAAAAGTTGTACTATTGATGTATCCAACAGGGAAACCAACCCTTGGAAAGAATTCTACCCATGACTTAGTATAGTTTTTGTTTTTTTGGTGGTACCACAGATTGAACTCAGGACCTTGTGCTTGCCAGGGAAGCACTTATTCCATTGACCTATCTCCCCAGCCCATAGAGTAGTTTTTTAATCTGCATAAACAATAGAATAAATGATTAACATTTGGAATATGCCACTGAACTATTTAGGGATATTTATTTAGAAAAAATATCAAAAGCCTGTGAAAATGGTATTGGAGAATAATTTTCTTACAAGAAACTGGCAACATGTAGTCCATTCTCTAAGGGTGAAAAATATTTGTGGTTTCTTAAAAGTTGGCTTTGGATTATATTTGCAAACTTAAGTTGACTTTGTACATTGCTGACTCATCTAAGACATGAAATTGTATTCCATCCAACGTCACTGAAAGTAGTCAATGGGTAAGTGGTTGACGTTGCAGGTGGGATACATTTTATGGTATACAGTAGCATGGTATAAAGTTAGCCCTAGAGGTACTACTGTTGTTACTCTTCCTTCGCTAATGTTATGAACTTTCATAAAATTATTTTGCATTCTGTTTGTAAAAATTATTCTTGAGGCTGGTGATATCACAGAGCTTTTTAGGCAGATTATTCTCTATAATTCTGTAACTTATAAGGGTTCACTATTAAATAATAGGTTCTAGCTGTGATCTGTAGGAAAATAACTCCCCTCCAAGTAAGTCTCAACATTATTAGAAGTTCTGACAGCTGTTACCCTTTAGGCATTTCTGGAGACGTCTCAGCTTCCCACTGTAATTTTTATTGTCTGGGGGATTGTTTTGTGTTTGTGTGTGCAAAATTGGTCAGGGAAGAAGTGAACTGAAGCAATCACTTGCTGTTTCACATTGTATTACACACAGAATATTCCCAAATCCTAAAAATCAGAATATTTTTCTAGTGTTTATGTACTAAGATATGATTTGCCCATATCTTTACTTTGAAACACTGAGTTTCCAACTATCATTATCATGTTTTCCAATCACATGTAATCAATTTGTAATTTAATCAGAAGGAATGGTGTACAATAGAACATAGGATATTTAGACTTTGTTATTTTTAAGTTTCTATAATAGTTATCTTATTAATTAATATATATCCAAAATTAAAAAGAAACCCTAATTATTATAGATACTTATTTCATTTAACTTGCATGCACTTTTCTGCTTCATACTTCTTTGTGGTGTACTAATTTAGAAACAATTACAGTCTGTGTATACTACTTCAGTACTACAGAGTCCAGGGGAGAAAAGCTGTATTTTTAGTGTTTTGAACGTTTAAGAACTGTTTCCCACAACACAGTCAGATGCTTTATCTTCATAAGGCAGTTCTTCACCAGTATGGAGACATGTGAGAGCAATCTTGTAAAAGAAAAATACCTTCCTTCTCTTCCTTCCTTCCTTCCTTCCTTCCTTCCTTCCTTCCTTCCTTCCTTCCTTCCTTCCTTCCTTCCTTCCTTCCTTCCTTCCTTCCTTCCTTCCTTC
>PVKA01036438.1:0-21793 GCA_004027165.1 Ctenomys sociabilis
TTAATTATGTGCTTGCTGAAGAAACTCTGGAAAAAAAAAAAAAAAAAACCAGATATAAGGAAATAAAAGTCACCCAAGAAGGTTGGGCATGGTGCCACATGCCTGTAATTCCAGTACTTGAGATGCTGAGGTAGGATCCCTGTAAGTTCAAAACCAGCCTGTTCTGGATGGTTAACAACCTAAGTTCACAGATCAAAATTGGAGAAATAGAAGAGCCACAAGGCCAGCCAACATTTTGGCCCTAGCCTTTCAAGGTCAGCGAAGACTCAGGACATAGGAGAACCTGTACTGTAACATCATGAAACTCAGTTGAGCCCCAAATTTTCTGAACAAGGAGATTATGGAGCCACAGAGGAAAGAGATCAAAGTTCTATAGTGTGCCTGGGGAGAGTCACATGGAGAGAAAACTTTCTCTCAGGCTCTCACAGAGAGCAAACTGGTCAAGCATTGGCCATGACTCATCCACATGGATGACACAGACAAAGGATCTACAGAGTAAGGTACAGGATTACAAGATAAACCCTGAGGGGACTTCCCTGACCTCATCAGAAACAAAAACTACATGTTTTGGTATATAGGTCTTGCTCTACCTAGGTCTTAACCATCCAGCAGAAAAGTATAAAAATGAGGTATACAATGCAGGGCCATAATAATAAGTTGAGCTGTAAATGGCTACAGTCAACAACTTCTTCAGATAAGTCACTATTATTGTGGAATGCTGGACTGTGTTGGATTGTGTCGCCGAGTTCAGGCACCTAAATTGGTTTAATGGCAATAGAGTGCCCATCTTTGACAGGTCTAGACAAAAAAAGGGGTATAGAAAGGAAGAATCATGATGTGTGTGTGTGTGTATAAACAGTACAGTTAGGATAAATATGCCGTGCTTCTGCATAATTCTATGAGAGGCAAGATTTGCACTAATGGTGGTTGGACGGGATATTATGTCGGCTTCTAGTACCATGGACAACCACTAGGAAAATAACAAGGTAGAAAGTATTAATTATTGAATCTTTGATATAATTCAGGTATAAAAAATAAGATACACAAAGAGCTACACTCTCTTAATTTACTGATGAGACATCTGCTATAATAATGTCTGTAAGTATAATATTATGTATGTACCTTGTATGATACCCAAACATTATGAAAACAGTTTGCAATGTATTAATTTATCGAATCTGTCCTGTTAAGGTGTCTTAAAACTGTCTCATTGATATTTATACTTCAATAAAAAAATAAATAAATAAATAAAAATTAAAAAAAAAAAAACAGCCTGTTGCATAATGATCTCAAGGTCAGCCTGGACAACATAGTGAAGCCCCGTCTCTAAAAGACAACAACAACAAAAAATATCATCCAAGCATCTACTTCACTAAGACAAGTACTACTTTTTTTTTTTTTCCGCAGAACCTGGGATTGAATTTAGGCCCTTGTGCTTACCAGGCAAATGCTTATTCTACTGAGCTGTCTCTCCAGCCCATCATGTACTAACTTTTGGGATTTATTTTCTATTTTTGTTTAAAAAAAATTATATTCTTATATAATTTACAATTCTTTAAAAATAATCACTATATGGGTAAAACAACTGCATTTGATTTAATCATTCCCTTGTCTCTTTTGAAAAATTTTCTAATTCTTTTATTTTATTTTATTTTTTTTCTTTTTCTTTTGCAGAACTGGGGATTGAACTCATGCCCTTGTGCTTGCCTGGGAAGCACTTATTCCATTAAGCCATCTCCCCAGTCTCTCTAATTCTTAAAGTCATAAATAATTTTGTAGTTAGTGACCCTGCCCCATAAAACCTTATCTGCATTTCTGTATTAGGGTAGCTTCTCAAAAGCAGAAAAATAAATCAAAGTACAAACATTTTAAGACTATTGCCAAACTGCTTCCAAAAAGGGCTGTATAATTTTGTGAGTCAATCTGTCACATGGAAGAATGCCTATTTAATAGAATCAATGCCAGTACTGAGAACTGTCTTCTAAAATATTTGCAATTCAAAAGCCCTGTCCCCGAAATTTTAGTCACTTCTAGGTGGGGGTATAGCTTAGGTAGAGTAGGTTAGCATGCCTAAGGTTGATCTTTAATACCACAAGGGAAAAAAAAGTCACTTATTTATTCAACATGCTTTCTATTTAATTTTGGAACTTAATTTTTTTTTTTTTTTTGGCAGACTTAGGGATTGAATTCAGGCCCTTATACTTGCCAGGGAAGCGCTTATTCTACTGAGCCATCTCCACAGCCCTGGAACTTAGTATTTTAAAGGAATTTCTGACACATTTATCTTCTTTCACATGTGACATTTCCTAATTGTTATTTATTTATTCATAGTACTGGGAAGCAAACTCAGGACCTTGTGCTTTCCAGGCAGGACCCTGTGCTGCCCCACTATATCCCCAGCCAGTTTTTTAATTATTGGCTGGGGAGATGGCTCAGTAGAATAAGTGCTTACCTGGCAAGCACAAGGGCCTGTGTTCAATCCCTGGTTCTGCAAACAAACAAACAAATAAAAAAACTGAATTATTGGTTCATCAGTTTTTTTTTTAATCTAATTATGCAGCATAAATACAGAGATATGACTTGCTAAATTTACAACTAAGCTAATTTTACTATTACTAAACTATTAGCAGGGATTGCTAATATACTCAGAGTCAGAGCAGTTCAGAGATCCCACCAAAATAGAACTCTTCAAGTATATTAACAGTTTAGGAATGCTGTTTGTGATAGTCTCTATTTTTAGCAGCCAACAATGGAAAACAGCTTAAATGTGCAGCAGAAGGAAAGGGCTGGGACTCCAGAACAAACTCGTATGAGGAATGGAGGTAGAGGTGGGGTGGGGTAAGGAAAGACTTTTAGCTAAAATTAAATTTGGCTGTGCATGATGGCCCATGCCTGGAATGCCAGCACTCAAGAGGCTGAGGCAGGAAGAACATCATGAGTTAGGAACCAGTCTAGACTACACAGCAAAATCCTATCGTTTCTATTTTTTTTTAAAGAGGCAAAGTCCTATCTTAATATCTATAAATATTATTATATATATATTTGCTCTCTCTAGAATAAGAGAGAAAAAAAAAAGGGTTTTGAAAGTGATCCACTTAACTTATCCATATATTTTTCACAAAAACAAAAGCTTAAAGGGCAATAAAGATATTTTCTTAAAAACTAGCACTCTTACAGGTGTGGTGGTACCCACCTGCAGTCCAGGGATTCTAGGAGGCTAAGCAGGAGAAGCCCAAGTTTGAGCCAAGGCAGAGAAACTTAGTTAGAACCTGTCTCAAGGCTAAAAATACAGAAAGAGCCAGGAAAGTAACTCAGTGTGAAGGCCCTGGGTTCAAGCCCTAGCAGTGTAAAAAAGGGGGGGGGGCACTTTTACATTTCTTATGTAAGAGTCCTTTCATGTACTTTCACAGAGCACGTCTTCAGCATATTTTTTTGCTCAGCTCTTTAAAAGGTCAATTCAGTGCTGAGATGGTAGTGAGTGAGCACCTGTAGTCCTGTAATCTTTTTTTTTTTTTTTTTGTGGAACCAGGGATTGAACTCAGGCCCTTGTACTTGTCAGGGAAGCGCTTATTGCACTGAGCCATCTCCCCAACCCCAAGCACCTGTAATCTTAAGGAGATGGATCCCTTAGATCCAGGAATTCAAGGACAACCTGGGCCACACCATGGACTCCCATTTCAAAAACAAAAGTATAACACGACATTTCCAAAAGCACGTGTTGAGTCCCTTCTGCCAGGATGTAGCATATATTTATTCTTTATTTTAATGGACATCAGACCTCTGATAAGGACCTCTGACACTCTGGAGACAGGCACTGAGGCAAGGAATAGTCACAGACATTGAAGAATCTTCACTAATTCAGAGCCATTTCTGACAAAATGATTACAACCTTTAAATTAAGGGAATTCAGTTTATGTAATACCTAGTCATTTTGCTGGGTGTGGCGGTATATACCTGTTATACCAGCACTTGGGAGGCTGAGGCAAGAAGATTGCCATGAGCTCAAGGCTAGCCTGGGCTACACAGTGAGTTCAAGGCCAGACTATATTACACAGTGAGACCTTGTCTTGAAAAAGCAAAAAACAAAATAGAACAACAACAACCAAAAACAAACCTTAGTCTTTTGAAGTCACCTGATAATAAATTATAGCAATGATGGCTAGAGACTTCAGTGCCAAACTATAATCTAAAACCCACTTATTTATCAGAAAGTCCCAACGCTGCAATTAAACCTGAGTACTTAAGTTTAACTTAGAAAAAAACAACTCTACATTAATACTTTTTGTCTTAAAAGAAAAATATGGTAAAGTGTACCATAATGACCACCACTCGTCTCTAGAAAGACCATCCATAACCAATTTAAGAGAAACAATAACTTACAAAGGTCTAGTCATGTGCCACCCTAGAAAATGTAAGTGAAAAGTCCTACTACTCTAAATAGCAAGAGTCTTTTTTTTTTTGAGGGGGGGTGGCTGGCTCAGGCTGCCTTAAGGGCGGGTCTGGTGTGGCATGTGGAGCTGGGGATCGAAGTGCAGTCCACTACACCTGACTGGGTTTGCCCAAGCAGGTGCTTTAAACAACTGAGCTAACCCACAAGTCCCAGTAGCACGATTTTTTACTCATTTCCTGACACAAATTTTGGCAATAGTGTACAGAAACAAAAATTCACAATCTTATAGGAGTATAAGTTTAGCAAAAATTTCAGAAATCCTAAAAGAGACATATTTTTAGTAGCACAATAACTTTTTTTTTTTTGTCTTTTTGAGACAGGGTCTCACTATGCAGTTCAGGCTGGCTTTAAGCTCACTTTGTAGCTCAGGCTGGTCTCGAACTCACAACAATCCTCCTGCCTCAGCCTCCCGAGTGCTGGGATTACAGGTATGCGCCACCACGCCTGGCAGTAGCACAATAACTTTTTATTTATTTTTATTTTATTGAAGTACAAATATGAATCAGATGGTTTTAAGACACCTTAACAAGACAGATTCAATAAATTAATACATTGCAAACTGTTTTCATACTGTTTTGGTATCGTACAAGGTGCATATATGATATTATACTTACAGACATTAGTATAGATGTCTCTTATCAGGAAATTAAGTGTAGTTGTTTACTTATTTTTTATACCTGAATTATATAAAAAATTCAAGAATTATTTTCCTAGTGGATGACCATAGTACTAGAAGCTGACATAATATCCTGTCCAACCACCATCAGTGCAAATCTTGCCTCTCATAGGATTATGTAGAAGCACAGCGTTATCTATCCCAACTGTACTGTCTATACACACACATCATGATTTTTCTTTCTATACCCCTTCCTTTGTCTACACCTGTCAAAGGTGGGCACTCCATTGTCATTCAACTAACTTAGGTGCTTGAACTTGACAGCACAATCCAACACAGTCCAGCATTCCACAACAAATAGTGAGTTATTCAAAGAAGTTGTCGACCATAGCCATTTACAGCTCAGCTTAATATTATGGCCTCACGATGTATACTTAATTTTTATACTTTTCTACTGGATGGTTAAGACCTAGATAGAGCAAGACTTATATACCAACACATGTACTTTATGTTTCTTAAAAGCACTTTTTTTTTTGCGGAGCCGGGGAATTGAACTCAGGTCCTTGCGCTTGCCAGGGAAGCGCTTATTCCACTGAGCCATCTCCCTGGCCCTTGCACAATAACTATTTCTAGGGCTTAACATAAGAAAATAACATGGTTATAAAAATTATTGTACATTAGCTAAGTATAGTATTAAGAAGCTGAAAATCAGAAAATCATCTATATATTCAATGGTATAAGTTGATTAAAAAATTCTCAACCCTTCCCTATGTCTGGGCCTTTTGTCATGTAACTTTACAGTGCCTTCTCATCTTCTGGAAAAGACAGAAATCTCCTCTCCTGGGCTCAGCCATACGTTTGACCAATGGGATATTAGCACATGAGCTGTGATCAGGCTCTTCAAAAGCACATGCCTGATCACAGCTCATGTGCTAATATGAGTAGGCTTGCTCACTATTATGCCCTTGCCACTGCTTCAAGAAGCTTAAATCAGTCCCCTCAACTAGAAGGAAACAGAAATGTGGAGCAGGCTCAGCACAGGTTATTCATCTCTAGCCAGCCTTTGCTGAATGAATGAACCATGGTAAAATCAGCCAAGTGATTATCCATAGCCAACCCAGATCACCTGACCCCTAGCTGATTTACAGGTATGGGCTAAGTAAATGCTTGCTACTCTTTTAAGTCACTTGAATTTTGGTGTAGTTTGTTAAAGAACATGGGAGCAGAGCATGTGTGTGGAGGGGGAGACTAACTAATTGATATAAGGTTTCAAAGTCTGGAAGAAAAATGATGGTAGATGGAAGATTCTAGAAATACGTAACTCAAATACTTTTGGAGGGACTTTCAATTAAAATGGTAGACTGACATGTGTATATTATCTCTCCCCTACAGAAATCTCTCTGAAATACAAGGAGGGAATACAACTAGCATTAAATTATAAAGAACAAAAGCGATTATGGCAAAAAAAAAAATTTTTTTTGTACTGGAGTGAAGCGCAGGACCTTGTACTTGCCAGGCAGGTGCTGTATAGCAAATATATTTCAACACAAAAATGGAAAACATAAAGGCAATCAAAGAGACAAAAGATAGAAATATAGAAGAAATTACAGTTAAGTGGCCTACCCAAGGAATACTAATAAAATCAGGCCAACTTACCCCATATAACTTCTGAGAAATTCAGCACCTGCAGGTGTTAGGTACTATGAAAGTTAGGGGTAAGGTAGAGATAGGAAAATCAGTACTTGCAGTGCAGGTCAGTGGTAGAGTGCCTGCTTTAGGATGCTAGAGGGCCAGAGTTCAATCAATCCTCAGTACCAAAAAGAAAACAAAAATTGAAAGTATGAGCCGGGCGTGGTGGCGCAGGCCTGTAATCCCAGCACTCAGGAGGCTGAGGCAGGAGGATTGTTGTGAGTTCGAGACCAGTCTGAGCTACAAAGTGAGCTTAAGGCCAGCCTGAACTGCACAGTGAGACCCTGTCTCAAAAAGACAAAAAAAAAAAAGAAAGTATGTCCACAGACCAATGAGAACCATGGGCTTTATCCCAATGATGGGCACCCAAGTAAGTACACAATCCCCAGCTCTGTTCAAGAGACCAAAGTTCCAGAAAAAGGGAAATAAAAAAGCAAAGGTCTAGGGATGTGAAGCACAGTATCAGACTGCTAAGTGTGAGCAGAAAAATAGTAAGATCAGTGAAAATCCATAGAATGAAATTAGGCACCCAACCTCTACTCCCCCTTGGTAGGAAACTGGAGGACCCCTGTCTGGAACAATGGAATGATTTCAGAGAAAACCTATTGATGCTTCCATTTAAAGATGCCTCCAACAAACAAGACCAGCCCACCACCTAACCTTGACAATGGGAATAATATACCAGCAAGCTGTGTCCCCACACAATCTCCAGGTAACAGCTTGCTATCTCAATCCTGAATATAAACAGTCAGGCTCTCCACACATAAGAGAAAACTCTTTACCTAAAAGGGACCACCAAAGGACCAGAAAGACAAAAGTTTGTACTTGGAACAGACAAAAACTAAATGTGAGTTGGAAACATATCAATAATCCCAGCTACTAGTGAGGGTGAGGCAGGAGAATCCCAAATTCAAGGCCTGCCTTGTCTCAACATAAAATTCTTAAAACACTTAGGTAAAGCTCAGTGGCAGACCATATGCCTTAGCATATGTATAAGATCCTGAGTTCAATCAATAAACAAACACACAAATAAATTTCAACCAGAGACAGAAGCTATAAACAAGGAAATATCTCAGAAGAAAAAAAATTCATTAAAAAAAAGGTGGGAAAAAGATCATTAAAAAATAATGCATATTTGATTTGATAGTAAGTCTAACACCCAAAACAAGAGGACAGAAAAAAACCTTAAGAGTTTGAAGTATAGGATAGGGGCAACTTCTAGAACTACGCTTAGTTTCCATATTGGAAGGACCAAGTACCCAGCATAACAAGTGAAAAAATCTATGCCAAAATGTAGCATGACGAATTGGCCAGATAGCTCTGCAGACTAAAGAGCCTGTTTAGGCAGAGCAGAGCAGAGCAGAGCAGCTGGAGCTGGATCCATGGGGGTCATGCTGGCCCCACCTCCAGGGCTCTCGGAGAGTGACTGAGACTAGGTGTGGTGGTGCACACCTGTAATCCCAGTGCTTGGGAGGCTGGAAACAGGAGGATCACTAGGAGTCCGATCTACACAGTGAGACCCTGGAGACCCTGTACCAAATATATGAAAGTATGAAATTTCAAAATACTAAGGATAAAAGAAAACTGTAACTCTTTCATAAAGAAAAACTGGACTATAACATAATGCCAAAGAAAAATCAGATTATAATGCACTGCCATAAAACTGCCCAACAGCAACCAAGATGCTAGAATGAAACCAAGAAGAGATTTAAATAACATCTATACAACTACAAAGTAAAGTCTAAAATTCTTGTGCCAGCGAGATAGCTCAGTGGTCTAAAGTACCTGCTTAGGTAGCTTCGGCAAAGAGCAGGAACCATGGTTCAATCCCCTGCACCACGTGTAGCAGTCTGAGCTGAGCTGACCAAAAAAAAAAAAAGGCTACAATTCTTACTCCACCCAACTATTAATTTGGTGTTACACCAGAACAAGAATATTTTCCAGACATAGCAGGGCTGAAACACGTCTCTCATAACCCTTTCCTAGAAAACTACTAGAGGAAGAAAAACAAGAGAAAAACAATAAAAGATGGACTCTAAAAGAAACACAGTATACGTGAGTTATGAAGGGAAGTTGCAGTACAGTTTTGCGCTAAGACGGAATAACCAGGAAAGAATGGAACAGAAAAGAAAATGTGTGTTAGAGGTTTCTAGAAAAATAATGGAACTGATAAACTATTTGATGTATTTAAGTGTTTTTGAAAAACAGTACTTGATAGATCTAGTAGAATGAGAAAAAAAAAATTGGAACAAAATAAAACAAGCAAAAAAAAACAAACCTAAACAAGCAAAAGATAATCTTAATCTCTAAAATAAAAGCTTGTATAAAAAGGACATAGGACTCACTGTTGCTACTCTGCCCAGTAGGGAATAATACGTAAAGGTTTTTTTTTTTGTTTTTTTTTTTTTTTTTTTTGACAGGGTCTCACTATGCAGTTCAGGCTGGCCTTAAGCTCTCTTTGTAGCTCAGGCTGGTCTGGAACTCACAACAATCCTCCTGCCTCAGCCTCCCAGTGCTGGGATTACAAGCATGTGCCACCACGCTCAGCTACATAAAGTATTACAAAATATAGGCACTGGCTACACATTTTATTTAAAACTTACTTGTTTTTTCTTTGTGCTAGGGACTGAACCAAGGGCCCTGTACATGCTAAGCACACTCAATCACTAAGCTACATCCCAACCCCGATTGCTTATTTCATTAAAACTGTGATATAATTACTATAGAAAAATCAAGCAAAGTGGAAGTAAAAGTCTGGTATAACAGATATAAAGCTTAATTTCCCATGAAAGGAATGTAATGATATCTAAAATGCATTCCTTTTTATTTTTTTGGCGGAACCGGGGATTGAACTCAGGCCCTTGCACTTGTCAGTGAAGCGCTTATTCTATTGAGTCATCTCCCCGGGCCCTAAAATGTATTCCTAAAAAAATAATAATTAAAAAAATGTATTCCTCCTGAAACAGCAGTATAAATTATTATTAATGTTTTTAGTATAGATTATTATTCAGAAATACAAAGTGGGCCAGGGAGATAGCTCAGTAGAATAAGTGCCTGCCTGGCAAGTGCAGGATCCGGAGTTCAATCCCTGGGAAAAAAAAAAAAAAAAAAAAAAGAAAGAAATACAAAATAAGTAGTAGCAAAGTCAGAAAGTAGTTGCTTCCACGAGGCTAGAGATAAGAAGATAACTGTAAAAAACTGCTATTCTCGGTATAAATCTTTTATAATTTTTAAAATATATTTGTTTACTTATTTATTTACTTGTTTTGGCAGAAACGGGGATTGAACTCAGGCCATTATGCTTGGCAGGCAAGTGTTTATTCCACTGACCTATCTCCCTGGCCCCCTTGAACTTTTTTTTTTTTTTGCAGAACTGGGGACTGAACTCAGCCCCTTGCGCTTGCCAGGGAAACACTTATTCCATTGAACCATCTCCTTGGCCTGCTCTTGAACGTTTTAAAGTAACCCTTTGAAGAGATTTTTAAAACATTCTCTGCACACCCTCCCCCTCTTCTCTACTTTTTCTATAATAACCTTGAGGTTACTTGTATCATTTTATTTTATTTTTTTATTTTTGGCAGAACCAGGGATTGAACTCAGGCCCTTGTACTTACCAGGGAAGCACTTATTCCGCTGAGCCATCTCCCCAGCCCCAGCTTGTACCATTTTAAAAGATATTAAATACTACTCTTTTTTTCTTGAAGCCATAGTGTACATTACAAAACCTTGCATAAATCAGGGACTGAGTTTCAGGGCCTTACCTTTCATCGTGGCCAAAATGAAGAAAGCAATAAGGCTGTTGTTAATGGCACAAGTAGACTTGGCAACACACGACAAGATCGTATAGGGGTTTAAGAGATAGCTGGGGAAGAACACAACATTCAGCATTAGTAATCTTGGCCAGTGGACCAGGGAGTCCTGGCTAAGAGATTTTCTAAAAGTGTACTCAAAGAAAAGCAACTTCTTAGAAATGAATTCTCCCAAGTAAAAGGGACCAGAGTAGGTTTGGGTATCAATAGGTATTGGTACTGAACAACGGGTAAAAGGTACTGAATGTTGTGCATTCAGTACATGAGAAATCATCATACTAATCGTCACAGAAGGCAGTAACTTTGCAGTCTGACAAAAGAGAAAACTCAGACTTGGACTAAGCAATCTAATCAAGGTTTCATAGCTAATGAATACCTTCAAAAGCAGGTCACTCTGGCTCTAAAGCCACCTACTTAGCCCTCTTGGTAAGCAAGTGCTAATCACTGAGCCACAGTCTGTAGGCAGGTTAAATGTCCACTGAATTGAACAAACCAGTTGCTGCATAACTTCACGGGACACCTGGACCTTCCATTAGGAAGAAGACAAGCCAGAATACCTAGTCACGCTGAGGGGGGAAAGAATGGGCTGAGAAAATGAATCTGAAATGATTGTGAGCTAGAAATCTTACATAATCTCAATGGATTATTTTTATTTCTATTCTGCTTCTACAAATGATTTGCTGCAGCTATAATGAGAACAGATAACAAAAATAGTAAAGTAAAAATAGCAATAATCAAAACCTGGGGAAAAATAAAAGGAGAAAGTAAAAGCAAACGAAAGAAGACCAAACAGATCTTCTTTAGCATTATAATAAACAGCTTCAAATCCAGCTGAGTTTCATGTCAGATAAACTAAAAGGGAAGTCAGTTACATAATTTTGATTACTACATAGGAAGAAACATACTAGTATTTTAGAAAGAGATTAAAATTATTATTCACAAATAAAGACCTTAAATCCAGTACCTCCCTGGCCTATAGGATTAACAGTTCTAAAGCCAAAGGCCTAGAAAATTGTTCGTTTTTTACCCCAGCAATTATAGATAAGCTTATTACACAACCTTTAAAGAAATGACTGTGGTCATTGCAAAACTACTGCCAGAAACTAGTTAGGGCAGCACACTTACAACCCTAACACTCTGGGAGGCTGAGACAGAGCCCAGCCTGAGCAAGGTAGTAAGAGCCAATCTTACTTTATTAGCATTATTATTATTATTTTTTTTTTTTTGGTATTTTAGGGAAGGGTCTACAGGGTGTTCAGGGTCTCACACTAGATCAGACTCGTAGTGATCCATCTGTTTACAGCCTTTTAAGAGTTGGGATTGAGCCGGGCGTGGTGGCGCAGGCCTATAATCCCAGCACTCAGGAGGCTGAGACAGGAGGATTGTGAGTTGGAGACCAGCCTGAGCTACAAAGTGAGCTTAAGGCCAGCCTGAACTGCATAGTGAGACCCTGTCTCAAAAAGACAAAAAAAAAAAAAAGAGCTGGGATTGGGCCAGGAAGATGACTCAATGAAATAAGCACTTCCCTGGCAAGTGCAAGGACCTGAGTTCAATCCCTGGTTCCATGGAAAAAAAAAAAAAGAGCTGGGATTACAGGCACACGTCACAATGCCCAGTCTCAACCGGTGTCTCAGTGTGCCCTGGGGGTGGGGCTGGCATGGTAGGCCCAGGGATTGAACCCCTGGCCCCTGTGCCTGCTTGTAGGTGCTTTAATTTGCTGAGTTATTTTGGCTGACCAAGAACCAATCTTAAAATAACAACAAAAATTTTAAGGGGTGGGAATTACCTAGTGTGAAGGCCCTATGTTCAATTCCCAGTACAAAAAACAAAAAAACAAACAAACCAAAAAACTCCTGCCACAGGAGATACATAAGTTCAAAAGTATACTGCTAAACCTCGGGTTCTATTAAGGTAAGGTAGCTCCCCTCTATGTTTACAAACACATAGATATGAGCAGACATTCCTAAATTGTTCAGTGGGAGGAAAACCAAGCCATTTTTCAGTAGGTAATATTCAGCTGGGTATAGTAGTGTGTGCCTATAATCCCAGCACTCAGGAAGTTGAGGCAGGAGGATTGCCACAAGTTCAAGGCCAGCCTGGCTACAAAGTGAGTTCAAGTTCAGCCTGAACTGCATAGCGAAACCTTGTCTCAGGCTGGTGAGAGAGCTCAGGGGACCAAGCACCTGTTTAGGCAAGTGCAGGACCAGGGTTCCATGTCATGCACTAAGCTGGCCACTGAGACTGGGTGTGGTATGGTGGCACACACCTACAATCCCAGTGCTGGGGAGGCTGAAAACAAGGGTCACTGAGCCTAAGCTGCACAGTGAAACCCTGCACCAAATATATTAAAAAAGAAAGAAGGAAGCCCTATCTCAAAAAAGATAAACAAACAAAAAACTAATAATCAAAGACACCAATCCGAAATATCCAATAGGAAATTCACACACAAGGCAGGAAGTTATATAAACTCCTCATAAGGCCTCTTCTAATTCTGATGAGTTCTAGGGGCATGTTTTTTGATAAGGAAATTTGTCTGTTTTGCTTACTATGTAACCCTAGAAACCAGCACATTATTAATATTCAATTACTATTAGTTAACTATTGTGAATAATAATTCATACTTGCCTATTTCAGGAATACAAATTGAAATAACCTGAAAGAATTAAACTTACTGGCAGCACTGGGTACTCCTAAAGAATTTATTCACAATGCTGAAATAATATTCACACTTCCACACTGGTCATCCAACTGCGGTATGTTTTTCATTTTATTTCAGTTTTCTAAACTACAAATGGGGTATTAGGTTGTACATAAAACATTGACACTGCTTAAAATAAGAGCCACAGAAAGATAAGAATTTTATTCATTCCATATATCACCAGTGAAGACACTTTTTCTTAAAGAAATACTGGTTATATTACCTGTAATATAACACATGCCTGTAATCCCAGCACTTGGGAGGCTGCGGCAGGAGGACCTCACAAGTTCCAGGCCAGCAAGGGCTACATAGTGAGTTCAAGGCTGGCCTGAACTACATGGTGAGACCCTGTCTTATAAAAAGAAATACTGGTTATAAGCAGATGGGAGCCCAGATCAGCACCAAGTCAGAAAACATCTGTGAAGGGTTCGATTGTGCATGACCCTGTGTGCATCTTTGTTCCACTAGACAGAATGGCTCTGTATCTTGTGTTGGCCGAACTCCAGTTGTGCAACAGAACCCCAGCACATACTTCATGACTAAGACTACACATCTCTCCGAATACAGCAAAGAACATGAGAAAGTTACATCAGCTGTTCCTTGCACTTGTCACCCCTAAGGCCTGATTTGTCAGAGAATACTCACAAGAGGGCCACTTTCAGAGGAATGTAACGCATTTCCATAGGGGTTCGGATGAGTTCAGCCACATCTGGGGCATACTGATCCAGTTCTAAGAGGAGCTTCTGCTTTTTGAACTGGAAAAAAAAAAAAAAAAAAAAGACAAACCAAAATGATTTCCCCTTGTTTTCAGGGCGAGACAAAGCCCCTGCCGGGCTACGGCCCGGGCTGGCGCGGCTCTGCTTCTTCAGCTCCTCTCATAATTGCTCCCCAGCCTCCCACGCTCTGAGTTCTGGCACCAGGAATACACGCACTCCTCCTGCTCCCAGGCCTCTGCATGTGGTCACTTCTCTCTCCAAGGCTGATGCCTGCACAAACGTTAGAGCTCATCACTGCCTCCTGGCCTCCAACTGAGCAAACTTCCTTATTATGCACAGCCTTTCAGAGTGCTATTCATATTACAACTTCTTCATTTAAGCAACTGACTAATGCCTGCCGTCCTCCTTAGCCCACAAATTCCACAAAGGTAGGAAGCGTATTTTTGGTCACCACAAATGTCTTAACACTTAGCACAGTAGACAAGCAATAAAAATCTGCTGCCAGGTGTGCTGGCACATGCCTATAATCCCAGCACTCCAGAGGCTGAGGCAGGAGGATTCCTGCGAGTCTGAGACACAGTGAAACCCTGACTCAAAAATATAAAAAGATCTGCTGAGTGACTGAATGAAGGACTGCACTGCAAGGCCAGTTTTCAACCATTCTTCAGTTATTGTCAGTTGTCTTAGGACTCAAAAATTCCATCAGCAAAGTAGAATGATCTCAAACATCATAGTATCTTAGGTTCTTCCTGCTTTATTCTCCTGCATCAAGTTTTCTTACCTCCACAGAAGAGGTCTGAAATGGTCATGATAAAGAGAAAGAGGTGAACTGGGTGTGGCTAGACAGCTTGAGAGCTGAAACGCAATGGGGAGAGGTGGAAAGCTCCTGCCTTCCCCTGATGTGCCCCAACAAGTTCATGGGTGCGCCCCAACAGGTAGGCAACCTTACAGGCAAACATGGGTCAGAATATAGATGGAAAAGACCCAGGAATCCTAAATGGTAGCTCTACTGATTTACTGATCAAGGAATATTTAGAGAGCACAAAATCAAGTCTGCACCCTAGTAAGAGTATTTTAGAAAAGCCAAAGTAATGAGTGTGTACCTATGTATATGATTAAAGATTTAGTGATGAAATAAACAGATCACAATAGACTACATACTGCATTATACCATTTTCTTAAGTTAAAAGTATGTGACATAGGCAGGTGATGCACACCTGTGACCCTAGCGTTTTGGGGGGTTGAGGCACCAGGATTCTAAATTCAAGTCCAGCCTGGGCAACTTGGCAACTGTCTCAAAATTTAATGAAAAAAAGTCTAGGAAGGTAGCTCAGTCCAAGAACCCTAGGTTCAATCCCTAGTAACACACACACACACACACACACACACACACACACACACACACACACACACACACACACACACACACACACACATACACACAGAGTTAAGAGGTCATCCATAGGAATATAAGTAGTTCTGGAGTACTTGCATAGGTTTAGGCAGAAGCTTAATCAGAAACCTGAAACACACTTCAAAAACTTCCCTTTAGCCAGGTGTGGTGGCGCAGGCCTGTAATCCCAGCACTCAGAAGGCTGAGGCAGGAGGATTGTTGTGAGTTCGAGACCAGCCTGAGCTACAAAGTGAGCGTAAGGCCAGCCTGAACTACATAGTGAGACCCTGTCTCAAAAAGACAAAAATAAATAAATACATAAACAAAATAAAAAATAAAATGGCACAAAAGTCTCTTTTGGAGAATTATTAAAACATTGAATGAAGGAGCATCTGTAAAATCACTTAGCACATGTAAGTATTCAAAATATGTAACTATAATGATTGATATTGTTTTCTGGGCTTCCCTTTCATCATTCTTAAATAAATAAATAAGGCTTTAAAAATATTCAGCATATAACCCATGTTCTCTGCCCTCTGGCAAGGAAATTCTTTCCTACACAAAGATTTAAAAGCCAGGCGTGGTGGCGCATGCCTGTAATCCCAGCACTCGGGAGGCTGAGGCAGGAGTATTGTTGTGAGTTCGAGACCAGCCTGAGCTACAAGGTGAGCATAAGGCCAGCCTGAACTGCATAGTGAGACCCTGTCTCAAAAAGACAAAATAAATAAATAAATAAATAAACTTCCCTTTGATCATCTCTCTGTTCCGACACTTGGCAGAGTCCAGGTTAGGTAGTAAAGATAATCATCAGTAAGATTTATTTTTTTTTGTCTTTTCGAGACAGGGTCTCACTATGCAGTTGAGGCTGGCCTTAGGCTCACCTTGTAGCTCAGGCTGGTCTCGAACTCACAACAATCCTCCTGCCTCAGCCTCCCGAGTGCTGGGATTACAGGCATGCGCCACCACACCTGGCTATCGGTAAGATTTATGGTGCCACTCAAGAGTTAAGGTTAATTAAAAAGACAAACTACATCCTAAAGTGCTATATCAGAACAGGGAGTTGAATCTGCCCTCAAAGCACTCATGGAGGGCTGGTAAGATAACTCAGCGGGCTAAGTGCCTGCTTAGGCAAGTGCAGGGACCAGGGTTCGATTGCTGGCACCATGTGCCATGGCAGCCCCACTCCCGGGCTGAGCTGGCCACTAAGACCTGACATAGTGGTGCACACCTATAATACCAGTGCTGGGGAGGCTGAAACAGGAGGATTATGATGAGTCTGAGCTGAGCAGTAAGATCTTATACAAAAGTGGTAGAAGGAAGGAGGCCCCTAGCTAAGAGTTCTGCTGCAAGGTCACTTGTAGAGGCAAGAGTCACAAAGAAGGCCATTAGAAGGAAACAGGGATTTCCTCCAGGAGCAGCAGAGCTACAGGTGAGACTAGGGACCCATTTCTTAGGTCAGAAGCCATCCAGCAGGGCTGCACTGGGAGGAAAGCCACCAGGATGTGTCAGGTTCTTGACAAAGGGGGCAGCAGAAGGAAAAGGCTAGCTCCAATCTTCATAAACACAGTACTTCAAACCAGAAAGCTTTCTGACAGGGGAGTCGCCAAGAGGGAAAGAGAGGTGGGCAGTCCCACATTCTCTGTCCTCTTCCTTCTTGTCTCCCTCAATCTCAAGACTATGGCTGGCCTTATAGGCCCTTTTAGCATAGACAAAACCTGTTGTATTCCCACTGTATCTAGAGACAAAAATGTGGCTAAAATTCTGAGTTCCAAATAGGAAGCACATCCTTAGCAAAAGAACAGACTAGACACTGCTTTGGTAAGATGGATGGAAGTCATCATGATGCTCAGTCGGTCACCATCCATCATACGCCACAGGCTGACAATGAGAGCGGGAAGAAGTGAAGCCTCCTTTGTACCAGTTTTTAAGGATACATTTGGGTGAAAATATAGCTTCATTACCAAATATGAGAAGTCTCATATGCTGGGCATGGTGCACAGTGATAACCCTGGCACTCAGTAGGCTGAGGCAAGAGGACTGCCATGAACTGGAGGCCAGCCTGGACTACATAGCCAAACCCTGTCTCCAAAAAAATCCCAAAGGCTAGCAAAACTAAAATGTTTCCAAGACTCTAAGATATGAATTCTTCTGACAAAGAAGACATTTGCTGATGCTCTACCTAAATCAACTATAGTATAATAGTAGCACCAAAAGCTGCCCTTTAGAATGAGTTAATTTTTGACATAGCATAAATAAGATTTTAGTAAGTAAGATTTTTACTCTGATGAAGAATCTAATCTCTAACTGTGATTTCAGAGAAATATTATTCCATTGGGTTGGGTACATAACTTAATGGTAGAGTGTCTAGCATTTGAAAAGCTCTGGGTTTAATCCCTAGCCCTGCAATCAAACAAATAAGATTTCAAAATTTTAATTTAGACTTGGTGATAACAGTACATCTTGGTGTATTAAAAAACAATACTGACAATAATTCACTTGGTTTTCTTTCTCCTGCTTTAAATCACAAAAATGGAAGAAAAATGTTTCTACATAAACCTAGAAACAATACTTGAATTTAAAATACTGGTACTAAATATATCTCTTATTGACACTGAAGTCCAATTTTGTTAGAAAAGTAGGGGCTGGGGAAGATAGCTCAGTAGAACAAGCGCTTGCCTGGCAAGTGCAAGGATCTGAGTTCAATCCCCAGTTCTGCCAAAAAAAAAAAAAAAAATTAACTGAAGCCTACTTTTATTATTTCCCATTAAGATTCCCATCCACATTAAAAACTTTTAAGACTAAGGGTAGAACTGAGTGGGAGAGCACTCATCTAACACATACAAAGCCTGGGGCTTGATCCCCCAAAACAAAACAAAACAAAACAAAAATCCCTTTATTGGTATATGGAAGTATTTTTATGATATCTGAACAGGAAAATACAAATATACACATGTAGAAGTATAGAGAGAAATATACATGATGTTACTGTCAATAATCCATTTTCATCAAAACATTTCAGTTTTCCATTTTGGTTGAAAAGATGTGACAGATTGCATTTTTAAATGAAAACTACCAACCCTCCCTTAAATATACATACAGACAGATTGATCACATACATTTTTCATATAAATATATATACAAATTTATTTTCCTAATATTTTACATTGAAAAATTTCAAACTAAAGAAAAGTTGAAATAATCAATTAAATGCAACAGTTAAGCTTTTGTCACACTTCTTTATGTATATATCATATATATACTTGCACATAATTTTTTTTGCCAACTTATTTTAAAATAAACTTTAGAGGTCAGGTGTGGTGGTACACACCTGCAATCCCAGCACTTGGGAGGCTGAGGCAGCCTGAACAGCACAATATGGCTTTGTCTCTGTCTCCATCTCTCACTACTTTATTTATTTATTTGGAACAGTGTCTCCCTATGCAGCTCAGACTCCTAGCGAGGCTCCTGTCTCAGGCTCCTCAGCACTGAGATCACAGGCATGCACCACCACACCCCATTTTGGAGGCAGCTTGGAGGGGCGGGGCTGGGCTGGCGCGGCATGTGGAGCTAGAGAATCATACCCAGCTCCTTGGGCTTGGGCTTAGAATGCTGAGCTACCTCCTCAGCCCCATGAGACTTGGTCTCAATAAATTAAAAGTAATAGACTATAAAGAAGATATGCATATAACTTCAAATAAAGACTGTGGTCTCCACATACAACCTATATCCCTTCCAACCCACTCCCTACTGGGAACTGAACTCAAAGCCTTCACACTGAGTTATGTCCCCAGTCCCTTTCATAAATTCTTTATTTTGAGACAGGATCTAGAGATTCTGAGGCTGGGCTCAAACTTGAGATCCCCCTACTTCCTGGATTATTGGTATGTGGCACTACAGCAGGCTTTTTCTTTTTTTTTGTCTTAATGTTGGAGATCAAAGCTGGGTGTGGTGGCGCACTCCTGTAATCCCAGCACTCGGGAGGCTGAGACAGGAGGATTGTTGTGAGTTCGAGACCAGCTTGAGCTACAAAGTGAGCTTAAGGCCAGCCTGAACTGCATAGTGAGACCCTGTCTCAAAAAGACCAAAAAAAAAAAAATGTTGGAGATCAAACCACAGGCCACACTCATGCTAAAGAAGCACTCTACAGAGCTACATTTCAAGGCGCATGTACAATCTTCCTTAGAGAAGAAATTAGCTACTGCAAATTTATCTCTGAATTCCTCAGTCTATGAATCTCACTCCTGCTTATTTCACCAGTAACAGGAAATCCTGCAGCAGCATTTCATCTCAGCCTCTAAAATTTTTAAGTTATGCTCCATTAATAAGATGATCTTAATGATACTAAACCTTTAAAGTGTAGTTCATAATAATCTAGGAGAACACTCAAAGGTGTTATTGAGCACCAATAACAGCTTTGGACTTTGGGGGAGAACACACACGCACATATACATTACATTTTTTATACCATTTCAAAGGTTTTATAGATCTATTAAACCAATAAATTAACTCCCAAATTAAGAACCTCCATCTAGATACAATTTGAGATCTAAATCACAGAATTCATCAGCCCTATTTGTTACTGATAACCAATGACACAGAAATGCAAGCTCTATTTCTGTTTGTATTACTCCATAACAGAAGTGAAAATGCACCACAAACAGGCACTGCCAACGACACACAGCCTTGTCTCACCCCAGCCTAAAGCCTCTCAGTGGCCACCAACCAATTAAGGAGGACTAGGGGAGGGAGGGCAGACAGGAGCAAGAGCGGAAGAGAGAACCATAATATAACTACATGGACAGGACATGTGGTTAAACTGTTAACTCACTTAGAGCTCAGGAAAAGGAGGATAGTTCCACTGCACAGTTCCCTTTGGCTACTATATATGGATTAAGACTAGGTTTACCTCAATAATTTCAATAGGCATTTAATACATGTCAAAATTTCCAATTAAGATTACTCTTTTGGGCCTGGAGGTGCACTTCAGTGGTAGAGTGGTCGCCTAACATGCACAGGTGTGGGCTCAATCCCCAGCACCACAGGAAAGAACAAAGTCACTCTGCAAGAAAACAGAATCAGTACTGAGGGATTAAATTTTATATCAGATAAGCCTAACACAGTATATTAAAAGCTCTATTCATTTTCCTTTGAAAGGAAAAACAGAAACGAATGGAAAATTTTTAAGAAATTCTCATTAATATCACTGTCATTTGACTCTGTTCTAGAAAGTCTCAATTTTTGCAGCTGTGTGAATCTTAATAAACTAGGTAGATTAAATTGACCTTTCTGTATGGACTAGAAAAGCCATCTTGTGGGCCCGGGCATGTCATGCCAGTACTGGCTGAATAAAGTACTTGTATTCTTAAGTACATGACCTTTGATTCTCTGCAATAACAAAGAGAAGGGTTACCAAATTCCATCAGCTTTGTCCTACCCACTCACTACTTACCACAACTTTATTGAAGTCTTGGATTGCAAAATACAGGGCAACAGCAGTGAGTGCATCAGTTATCTGTCAAATGAAAGACAAGGAATAGGAAATAGAACTCTGTTAATGCAGGAGTGATGGGACGCTGCCAGGGCCTGGAGTTCTGAGATGACAGTGGAGCGCCAGTCCAAACACACTTCAACCCTCATTTTGAGTAATCACACTGAATGGATATTAGGCAAGGTCTTACTGGAAAACTGAAGATAAGAATCTACTGAGGCACTTCAATCTGGTGTCTCACGTCTGCTCTAGAACTGCAAGTTACTTAAGTTTTTTGTAAAATGGGAAAAACATCCACTGCTTTACGACCCTTATATATTTTCAGGGCCTACAACATGGTAAGCCCTCAATAAACAGCAACTATCTGATTATCAAGGAGGATCTCTAAAGACTGCCTGAGTATTTCCTGACATAGATTCTTTAACCCTAGACTTTCAGGATCTCAAATTTTAGCCCAGTCATCTCAAATTGCAAGATTTGTATCCCTGAAAGCCTTATCAGGCCTATGTCCTCTTTATAGACTCTTGGCAAAGCACTTAGGAAACTCAAGATATCCAGTGACACAAAGGCAATCACAGAACTTGTTATAAAATTCAAGACTACATAGTCCAAAAACCAAATTTTAAAGAAGAATTAGGACTGGACGAAACTCAGAAACTGTTCCTTATGCTTCTATACTACTATAGCTCCACAATTTCAGCCAGGCATGGTGGTGCACTCCTGCAATCTCAGCATGTGGGAGGCTGACACAGGAGTATTGCTGCAAGCTGGAGGCCAGCTTGGGCTACACAGGAGTCCAGGCCATCCTCAGCTACACAGCAACACCCTGTCTCAAAAACAAACAAGACTGGGTGGGGCCCACCTGTGACCCCAGAGCTTGGGGGGCTGAAAACAGGAGGATTGCTACGAGCCCCATCTATGTAGTGAGACCCTG
>PVKA01036439.1:0-21791 GCA_004027165.1 Ctenomys sociabilis
GGCAAGATCTGCACTAATGGTGGTTGGACAGGATATTATGTCGGCTTCTAGTACTATGGTCATCCACTAGGAAAATAATTATTGAATTTTTGATATAATTCAGGTATAAAAAATAAGTAAGCAGCTACACTCTTAATTCACTGATAAGAGATATCTGCTAAAATAATATCTGTAAATATAATATCATGTATGCACCTTGCACAATACCAAAACGTTATGAAAACAGTTTGCAATGTATTAATTTATCAAATCTGTATTGTTAAGGTTTATTGAAACTGTCTGAGTGACATTTGTACTTCAATAAAATGAAAGGAAAAAAGTTAAAAAATATAAAAAATAAAAATAAAAATTAAAAATTAAAAAAATTAAAAAACAATTACAGACAAAAAAATAGATGAAAAATTATGGAGAGAGTCTTTTTTAGTTGCCTATGACTCTACCATTTTGCAGAAATCTGTAAACATATTTTTCAAAGAAGTGATGCTAGGTTCCAAGTGGCCTGAATTAAAAGTATGAATGAAGGGCTGGGAGATGGCTCAGTAGAATAAGTGCTTGCCTGGCAAGCACAAGGGCCTGAGTTCAATTCCACAAAAAATAAAATTAAATAAATAAATAAATAAAAGTGTGAATGCAACTTAAACATTTTGATGGATTCAAGTCTTCAGTTGGTTTTGGAAAACAATTTTATGGAAAACGAGAACTGAAACTATCAAAAGTCTCCAGACAAATAATATGACAGTAGCAAAGCTTCAGGGACATTCCATGACACTAACTATAATAATCACGGAGGGCGTTCATGCATTTTTCAAAGTGGTGCTCTCAGAAAACTTTCTATGTTGTTAGACAAGAAAAAAGGTTAGTAAAAACAATAGGGTTCCACAGTTCTATAAATTTGAAAACTATGGGCTAAATGTAAACAAATGCAACAAAACATTGTCTTTCATTGCAAACTTTTAACACATAAATATAAAATGTAAATCATTAAGAATATCAGTACAGGGCTGGCCAAATAGCTCAGTGGATTAAAGTGCCTGCAAGCAGGCACAGGGGGTGGGGGTTCAATCCCCAGACCTGTCATGCTGATCCTGCCACCAGGGTGCACGGAGAAGGCAATTACTGGATGTGATGGTGTGTGCCTGTAATCCGAGCACTTGAGAGGCTATAAACAGGAGAATCACTATGAGAATGATCTAGTGGTAAGACACCGAACACCCTGTAGACCCTTCCCTAAAATACAGGAAAAAAAAAGAATATCAATATCTTTTTTCCTAAATTTATCTAAACACAGAACTATTTCATTTATGATGTTTATTTGTGTTGTTGTAGAATCATTTTGTATTGTGATACATGTACTGAGATCTCTTAAGGTTAAATTTATATGGGACACAATTTGAGAAGCAGTGGTCAAGAGAATTAATAAGAACAGAAGTAAGCTACATGAAAAATTCATTCTCCACAAATGGCAGCAGTATTAATTTATGTACATGATATGTTAAATATTGTATCTAATGGAAGGTCTAATTGGCATCATGTTGGTGAGATGCTAATAATAGCCCAAATGCATTGAATGCTTGCTATATGCTAAGCACATATTATTTTCTTATTTACTGCTAATGTGTCCTACTAAATGATCTAAAGTAGAACAACTATTTATGTATTTATTTATTTGTTTATTTTTGCAGAACCGGGTATTGAACTCAGACCCTTGCGCTTGCCTGGAAAGTGCTTATTCTACTGAGCCATCTCCACGGCCCTTAGAACAACTATTTATGAGAAATATAATTTACTCATCCAAAGTTTGAGGAAACCTGAGATTAAGTGAAGAATTTAAGGTACATCACTATACAATATGACCTTAGAGGTATAATTTTACAACTAGCCACATTATAGAAAAAATATTTCTATTTGATAATACATTTTGTTTTACTCTATATCTTTACAAAAGTATCTTACATACCATACAGCCATGCCTTGCATACTATATTTTATAGTTTACCACATATGTACACATATACCATATATACCTATGTATATGAACATTAGTATGTTTCTATCACAGCTTTTCTTTTTATATTTCATTGTTCTGGATAAATCATCTCTTTTGAAATGCATCACCTTTATCTTTTTAATACAATTCAATTAGTCTCTGAAAATTTTCTTTCATGTTTGGCTTTAGGAAAAATGTATCTCAGATACATCTAGACCTAGCATCAACTCTTGCTTCAAGGAGGTCAGTTTCTACTAAAATAAATGATACTTATAGGCAAAAATTCTCTCCTGGCATGGTGCAGATGTCAGATTCTTAATGGGTAAAACAGAAGATATATCAGTACATGTGTGTGTGTGTAAACATATAATCACATTGCATTAAAGTTTGTACTCAACTCCATTTGTACACTTCTTTTTTCTTAGTTTGATAATCTATGTCTCCTATCATTAACATTTTCTTTATGTTTTTCTGTAATACCTATAAAATTCTTAGAATGGATTTGAAAATACCACATGGGTTTTTTCCTAAAGCCCTTTTTATTCTTCTGCATACATTTCATTATATATGTTGAATTCATGAGTTTATTTTAAAGTCTCACCATGTTATTCGTTATTTTTTTATCAGGATGTTTTTGTTGAAGTTTGTAATTCATAAAGTATTTACATGTTTTAAGTGTAATTACTATATGATATACTGTTCTTTGCTAATTCTAATTTTTTTCTAATCCTTTCCTTCCTTCTCCCATTTTCTATATGTAATCATTTTATTTGTCTTTCTCATGATTGCTTTCCTTTTTTTTTTTTTTTTTTTTGTAAGTTTTTATGGAAGGATCTACAGGATGTTCAGGATCTCACTAGTAGATCAGACTCGTAATCTGCCTGTTTGCAGCCTCCCAAGAGCTGGGATTACAGGGGTGCCATCTCAGCATGCCCCGGGGCCTGGGCCACCACAGCAGGTGATTTAATCCACTGAGCTATTTGGCGGGCCCTCATGATTGTTTTACTACCAGAAATGTATGTTATAAATAATATCGCAAAATAAGTTTATATTACATAGTTTATTTCATAGTTTTATAGAGTGACTTTTGATAGGTTATGGCCCTGGCATGAATTGCTGAATTATTATGGTGGTCATCTAATATGGCTGAAACCCTTAAAACATCAGCTTCCTGGAGAGCACCTCCTTCCTTCTTCTCCTACTCAGCCCGGGGTGCAATTTCCTTTTGCCACCTCAGGGAAGGCCCCAATCAGCTCCTCAGGTGTATCTAAACATTCCCCTCAAACCCCACCCCTGGCAAAAGGCTATAAAAGCCTCAGCCTCCCTTTGTTCCAATGCAGAGAATTCCTTGTTCTCCCAAATTCTCTGTGTCCTCCAAGATAATGAAGCCCCTTTCCCTTTAAAATAAAGCCCCTTCCCTTTTTCCTTCTGCACATTTTTCTGTTGTGACACCTTTGAAAATCCATTAACTTCAAGATAAATTGGGAATTATTCATCAAAAACTAAAATGCAAAGGTAATGTAGATCAATATTAACAAATCTTCCTTTAAAGGGATGCTTCATTCATCTTACCAGCTATCTCTGAGTTTACTGGTGTCCTTGTTTCAGCTGTTGTTATATAAAATATCACTTTAGTTCTTTTAATATCATAAATTATTTTATTTCATAAACTGTGGGTGCGTAATTTAGGCTGGGCTCTCATTTGGACTTTGTTTTAACACAGGCTCTGTTATGGATCTAAGATCAAGAGCAGATCAGGCTTTGAGATCAGCTATCCATTGTTTGTTATTGAGGTAACCAGGCCATGTGTTTCCTAGCATCTAGAAGGTTATCCCAGGCATGTTGATGTGTTAACAGGGCAGAATTCATAGAACAAAGGCGAGCATACAACACTGCTTAAGACTTCTTAATGACCTGAGGTGACAGTGTCCTCCTGAACTCAGTTGGTCTTACTGAATTGAGGATGTGGACCCTACATCTTGCTAAGAGAAGCTCTGAAGACACATTGCACAAAGGTATCTATTCAGCATGGTGTACATGCTGGTCTTTTTGTGAACAATGTGACACAGTTTCCACTGCCTTGCCAAAACAGTATCTTCCAACTGAGATTTCTGCCAATCTTTGTGATATAAAGGCATTCTAGTAAGTTTTAATTTGTACTTTTCATATTATGAATAAAGCAGAATACTTTGCTGGTGGCCTATTCAGATCTCTTGTCAAATTTTCTATTAGTTTGTCAGTCTTTGATTTTTATTACTTTTGGTACATTAGAGAGATTAGTCCTTTCTCCATAGCATGAATGGCTGTTTTTCTTATCTTTAGCTTGTCATACTTTTCACACATTGCTTCCAAGTTTTAAAAGCTTAAACATAGTTATATAGTTTAGTTTATTAGTTTTTCCTGTATGGCTTATAGATTTTTGATTCATAGTTTTAAAAAGTTTTTCATATGCTTGGATTTTAGAGGAATTTATCATGTTTTCTTGTAATTTGGCTAATTTTAAAACTAGAAAATTTTTCAAATTTAACAGCTGTGCTACACAGAGTTCCATCTAAATTTCTAAAGAAATAACACATTTCAAACTCATTTTCTGAAGGCAACTTCTTGTTGGAAGAGAAAGACAGTGCTCTTTCCAGCAGGCTGCTGAGAGGCAGAAAAAATGGCAGGCAAATAACAGAGGAACCTCACTCCAACAAGTAGGTTTCTTTCCAGAAATTTACTTGTGTTTTGTTGTTTGGGATTCAAAACATCAGTTTCTATAGAAACAATGTCACAAACGATGGTTAGGTTTTCATGCATCTCACCAGCTGTATTCTAACTGTATCATAGAAAGAAAAACCCAATGTTTTCTTAAATGTCTGTATTCCCCACTTTCATTTTTAGGCAAGAAATAGTGAGAGAGGGAATAACATTTCCAAAATCTGTGATAAAAAGAGTCTGAGGGAAAGGCTACCCGGAGGAGCTATGGTCATAGATTTTGAAGGACTTCACTGACTTCTATAACCCAACACTGGGGCAAGGAGAACTCAGAAGAAGGATATCTCAGCTTCAGTCTCTAATACCAGGATTTTCTCTCATTGATCATGTTTTACTGAAAATTTGAGTACAAAATATCTCAGGTGATGTAGTACACAAAAGTCAGCCTCCAGGGCACAGAAAACGTTGGGAAAGTTTTCAGTGTTAAAAGGTCACAGAGACTCTAAGAGTTCTAAGGTAAAAAGGTCAAGGAATCAAAATCTACATTATTAACATGTAAATATATTTCTTGCCTTAACTGTCTCCCTGATTGCTCTTATCTTCAATGAGTCCCTCAGTTTACTTTTGATCTAAATTGGGACAATCACGAGGGTCTTTGTGTATCTTCACCACTCAACTTCGTGTTTAAAACATGAAAGAGACACAACATAAGTGGAAGAGTGAGTGATAACTATTGAAAATATACTTTCATAAAACTGTCACATGGGGGAGCAGGGAGATGGCTCAGAAGAATAAGTGCTTCCCTGGCAATCTAAAGGGCATGAGTTCAATCCCTGGTTCCACCAAAAACAAAAAAAATAAATAAGTAAAACTATCACATGAAACAAGAAGCTCATTCCCTGCTAAATACTTGGAAACAAAATCAGGATGCAGTATGGAAATATCTACATATCCTTTTTTTTCAAAGTACAATTTACAATACCCAAGTTATGGAATTCAACCCAAGTTGATCGCTGAATGAATAAATAAAGAAAATGTGGCTCATATGCAGAAGGCACTAATACTCAGTTTTAATAGTAAATGAAATTATGTCATTTGAATGGGACTAGAGATTATCACATTAGGAGAAAGAGGCAGACATGTAAAGAAAAGTATTGCATATTTTCTCTCATATGTGGAAACTAGCAAAGAGGTCATATGACAGTAGAAAGGAGACCATTACAGTGAGAAAGGCTATCAGACAGTGGATAAAGGAAGGTAAAAGGTTGTGTGCTTGATCAAGGTAGGCAAAATATAAGTATGAAATTATCCCTATAAATCTATTCTTTTGTAGAAGTAATATGTACTAGAAAAAACTATAGTCAGTCCAAACAGAAGTGGTATAAAAAGAAAGAAATACTGAAAAAAAGAAAGAAAGACAGAGATGGATAGACAACCTATTTTCTTTTCAACTGATCTTGCTTCTCACATATTTTGGAAAGTGTGAAAAAAAAACTCCGTGTCTGGAATCAAAAGTTCTGTTTTTCAACTGTTAAATCCTACTTACTGTCTTTGTGAACTTGAGGAATCACCTTAAAATTGCTAAGCCATAGTTTCTTTACCTATAACAGAAATAATAAAAGTACCTAACTCAATGGGTTCTCTTGAGAATAAGTGAGATAATTTATGAGAAGTTCTGGCCATATAATAACCACTCAAAATTGTTAATTTCAATGTCAATTGAGACATAAATATAAAAACTAAAATCATAAGAATACTTGAAGAAATCAGCACTAAATCTTTAAGATTTGGATTTAGATTTCACAATGTATTCTTAGATGTGTCATGAAAAACACAAGTACAGAAAAATAAAGAAGGCAACTTGGGTGACATTGAAATTTGAAATAATTGTGCATAGCAAATATTATTAAAAGGAAAATATACACCTATATAATATGAAAACTGTTTGCAAATGTTTCTTCTGACAAGACTGCATTCTCCAAATCATGTACATCCTACTTCAACAACAAAGGGACAAACAACTATATTTAAAAATTAGTAAAAAACTAGCATAGATATTTGTCCAAAGATGATTTACAAATGACAAACAAGCATACGACAAGATGCTCAATATCATCAGTTACCAAGGAAACACAGATTAAAATCACAGCTACTTATCATTCACTACAATGTCTTCCATGAAAAAGAAAAAAAGAAAGAAAGAAAGAAAGAAAGAAAGAAAGAAAGAAAGAAAGAAAGAAAGAAAGAAAGAAAGAAGGAAGGAGGGAGGGAGGGAGGGAAGGAAGGAAGGAAGGAAGGAAGGAAGGAAGGAAGGAAGGAAGGAAGGAAGGAAGGAAGGAAGGAAGGAAGAAAGAACATAGTGGTCAAATCAGAATCTATTGTTAATATTGTGAGCATTTCAACTCAGAAAATATATCAAACAGAGAATTATCATACAGACAAAAGAATTAAAAGTAGTTACACAAGCATATGTTCAAATATATCCGCTATAATATTTTCATAATAATCAAAAAGTAGAAATTGCCCAAATGTTCATCAATAGTTGTGTGGATAAAACAACTGTGTTAAACCTCGGGAATAAAATAATAGTCACAAGAAAATAAATGAGTTTGTGTGTTACTGTGATGAAGCAAAATAGATTCCATTTTCTTATATAATTCCATTTTTTTCTTTTGGCAAAACCATTAATTGAAATCAGGCCCTTGTGCTTGCCAAGCAAGCACTTATACTACTGAGCTATCTCCCTGGCCTCTTGTAACTCCATTTTAAAAGTCACTTAAATTCACTTAAACTGTAGATAAACTCATTCTATTGCCCAATCCCATTTCACTGATAAAGATAAAAACAAATACTTTAATTGTGTAGTAAGGTAAATGTCAAATTACACTGTCTCATGACCAGCAAATCGTCAACACTGGGAAATGTAAACCTTGTGGCAATTATGTGACATTCTTTAAAATGTCCTAGAACAAGGTAGTGAAGTAATGCAATTAATTTGAAAACTTAAGCAGTATATAACCTACAGATAAAGAACAAGTGGGACTCAACAATTTGTGAGTCTGACTTGAAGTCAGGGCATTGGTCAGTGGCTCAAAATAAAGTGTTGTTTTTGTGCTTTTATAGTCTATCCATGAGTGAAATTGTCATAAAAATTACTAAATAAAAGAAATCATGTACAGAAATATATAATTTATGGTAATATTCCACTTTTATGAAACATCCCTATGAAAGCTAACTGATTATGTCAACTTAAGTAAGAAATTCCCAACTAAATTGTATCATTGTGTTTCTGTGTGTGGAAGACACACCTTGGAGGCTTGTCTCAAGAGTAGTATAAATGAGAAATAATGAAGGAAGGTTCACTCATGTTTCTTTAGAGTAGATGCAGTGTTCACCTTGGAATCATCCTCTGGCTTCTAGCACAGACCCATCAACTTCTAGCACAGGCCTCCTTAGATGAACTTGAAATGACCAATGTCATTATAGTTGGTTCCAGGCTTTCAACTGGGCCCTTGAATCTCCAGAATGCTAGCAACCCTTTATACTATTCTCTATCTGGCTCTAGGGGTGATCAGTACAAGACAAACTTAGAAATTTTTATATAGTTTTATTACTTATATTAAAAGTTTCTCTAGCAATCACTAACTCATACAAGCTCCAAATAAATGAAAAATTAATAAATAAATCCTTAGGAATAGGATGGAGATTCTTGATAACCAGGAATTGGAAGGAGTAGAAAACTATAACAGCTGTACAATGGATGCAGTGTTTACATTTAGGGTGATGAAATGTATCTAGTTACCAGCTTTGTAACTAGATAGAAGTAATACTAGTAGTAGCAAGTAGAATTTGTGTTTGCACAACATTGCACATGTAATCATTGAAATCTTCACTTTAAAAATGATTAGCCTTATTTATGTAACTAAAGAACAAGAAAAAGAACATAGTAGAGAGAAAGAGAGAGAGAAAGCTAAAACAACATTGTCTATGATTTGATAATTTCTGAGGTTGGCTGAAGAGTATAGATATTCAAGATGGTCTATTTTATCTATGGTTTTTGTGTGATACTAGGGAACCTGTTGTATTTTATATGCGCTTGAAACTTTACTTAAAAGTTAAGTAAAAATAAAAATAACAAAAAGCATCAATTTGATTCTGAACCTATCATGGATTTTTCTTTTGTAACCTGAACTATGAAAGAACTGACTGCAGGCCCAGTTTTGCCTATTTTCTTTAACAAGCTAACCTTTATAGATTTTGTAAAATGGGTGAAACTGTCTCAAACAATTCAGCTCACATTGACCCATACAAAACTACATAATTAAGGAATATATATTTCAATCTTTCTAGCTGTATTTTGCTATTTTCTTTTCTCCTTATAGTTGTAGAGATGAGGCTCTGTTCTGTTTGCTAGTTGCCTTAAGCATTCTGAAAATATTTGTAGCACTTTGGTTGTTGCATTCTGTGTCCTTTGTATGTAGGTGGGCTTCACACTTTTTAGCAGATTATCAACAGGGATATGACTTTAAAAGTCTAAATATTAGAACAAATACAATGAATTGCACACAGAGTATTAAGATATATATCCAAATGAAATAAAATCAATTTGACATGAAATAATCAGATGAGCACAGTAGTTAATGTATCTGAAAAAATGAGAGCTTATTCAGCTTCACACATAGCTTCATCTGGGGGCCAAATCAATGTCATCAACACTGATATTTGCTCCCTCCCTCTCTGAGCCAAGCCTCTATCTGCTAGGATTTCTCTCCAAGTTTTAATGATTGCCATTAAACCAGTCACATAACTCTCTTTACCTTAGCTAATGGGATAATTTTCACTTGCCCCACGGCTATGATCTGGGTAAGAGTCACTCCTCAGTGGAGGATATATTTCTAAAACCAGCAACAGTAACTATAACTCAAATGTTCGACAGGCAAATATGACATGTATGTGCTGAGAGTGCCAGTAATAAATCTTCACCTGGACAGAAAGTAGACTTAAGCGTCTCATGTATTCCTAGAGGGAAACAGATCCAGATATTTTCATATTCCTTTATATCAGGGTTTGCTGTGATTGGGAAGACTTGGGAATGGGAACCAGAAGCCTTGTGAGTGAATAGTTGGGTTAAGGCAGGAGCTGGGAGATCTGCCAGTGGCAGTGACATTGCTGAAGGATCCAAGTAGAAGGGCAATTGGTCCTTGACCAGCAAATGGAGAAGAGCAGCAAATTAATCAGATGGAACAGAGACCCAACAATATAGAAGGAAATGAAAGAGGAGAAAGAGATCTGTGGTGGAGAACAGGAAGGGACGCTGTCAAAGGACGATTATGTTAGTGGACACAATCATTAAAATGAAAATATTAATAATCCGTGTACTCCACTCTGTAGAGGAATTCTCCCTATTTAATTTATGGAGAGGTACGTTATGACTACATGGCCTGCCAAGGTCCTGGGCATCTGACTGCTAAGTGCATTCCTCTTACCATTTGCACTGCCAAATGACTCCTTAGAACCAGAGCTCATTGTATAGGACAACCTGTTGCTTAAAACTGAGCTGTACTTTTAAAAAACTAAAAATGACATAGTCCGGCTAGCATTTAAAAACTAGCTATTAATATACCCTGTGTTGAGCTTTCTTAAGATTACATAATGTTATAAAACCTTGTTCCTTTTGAGCAATGAAAGAAATGTGATATTCTCAAATAGCAAAAGGAATTTCATCCACAAACCTGTCTGCCTCTACCAATAACAGCATCACGGAAAACAAAACATTTGGGTAACTCTCATTCTAGCCATGCTATTTTTATAGTAAAAATATTGTAAAACATTTTTTTCACTTGGAGAAAAATTGGGAGTTTTTCTGGTTCTTATTTTGCCTTGGGCTTTTTTCACTGCTTTTCCTTTATTAGATTTCTTCCCTGATGCTGAAAATTTGATCGTTTTCTCCCTGTTTATTTCTCCTGGAAGTGACGTTGATATTGGGATGTGTTTGATTCTATTATCTGAAGTCTCCCTGCTTTCTTGATTGGTGTTGGCTCAGAAGCCCTTGGGGTGTGCCTCAAACACAACTGTTTGATTTCCAGAAAGGAGAAGATCAATCTGCATCCCCATCAGACAGAACTTCTGGTTCCCAAAGTCATTCCATTCCTCAGCACTCACATTTTTGTTTTGATATGTTTTTGTTTTGTTGATACTGTTTTACGGAAGATATTAAGATTGTATAGGATACTTTTATTCATGTCTACTAAGTGATAGTATTATACAAAGTAATAATGCTTCACAATGGCAATAACATATATTAATGCAAAAAAAAAAAAACTTACTGTGAATATTCTCTGCCTTAGGCTCTTGGAATGCACCCATAATACAAACCCTCAGAGAACTGGTTATTCTAGAAGGAGGAGAAAGAAAGAAAACAACAGCCATAATGACAACTTATCCAATTAACCTAAGAAGTAAATAAATAATATAGTTCATTCCTTGGTGATAAAATTATTTAGAAAGTAAAGGAAGTGTGCTACAGAAGTGGAAAACATGGGATAGTGGTGAGCTGCAACACTGTGTTACATGGGATGATCAGGGTAAGGTGCAATGAGAAGTGAAATATAAATAGAGGCTTAAGGGCGTGGTATGGAAGCTGCAGGATAAAGCTAGAGAAAGTATTCCAAGCAGTGGAACAAGCTGATGCAAAGATCCTTCGGCAGACCTATACCTAGCATGTCTCAGTATAACCAAGTGTCCAGTGTGCCAGAAGTAAAGAAAGAAGGGGAAATTCATGAGCAGATGAGCTTAGAGAGAAAACAGAGAGCTAAATCATGTAGGATTGGTAGGCCATCAGATAGTTCTGGCTTTATTTTGATTGAAATGAAGTTTATATTACAAAAGATTAGTCTGTCCTTTAAAGAATCACTCTGATGTTGCACTAGGATAACAAAGGTAGACAGAGAAAAATCTATTATGTAGATTATTTCAGAAATCTATCATCTTTAGAACAAGGAGTAATGATAGTGCAAAGAGGTCAAGCTCTAGTAGACTTTCAAGAATTCCTGATAGATTTGATAAGAAGCATGCTAATAGTGAGCTTATCTACCGAAGCATGGAAAGTGGTGGGGCCTGAGGTTTGAGAGCTTTACTTGGATTTCTCTAAATGCGTTTATCTACTTATCCAAAATTTCCATTTGTTCAGTAATTATTTGTTCAGTGTTTATTAGGAGCCAGGTATTCTCCAGCTGGTTTACACAAAAGCAGAGCTTGAAGGCTTTAGGTCACATACAGAGTTTATCCTCCTAGCATTGTAATTCTGTTCTTTCTGATTTTTGCTGGTTCACTTAAAGCCTGCCACATATGGCTAAAATGTTTTGACTGAATCAGAAAAATGAGAAACTGTGCTGTTTTACTGATATGTTATTAAGTATCAGGTGAAGCTTTACCTGCATGTAAACATTTTTCCTTCTTATACTCTTTAAGGGAGACACTAGGAATGCTTTTTCCTGCCATTATTATTTTCCCTGCCATTATTGTTAAGATGCTTAGACGATCACACATCTACATTTTTGAATTGATGGTGGGTGTTCTGCTGTTTGGAAGATGCATCAAATAAGTGCAGCTGATGCTTTCAAGTATTGGGCATTTCATAGTGGACAAACATTGTGTCTAAATATTTTGGTGTAAAGCCAGCTTTTTCCAGTACCATTTATGAAAGCAGCTATCTTTCTTCCCGTGAGCTTGTTTGGCTCCTTTATGAAGGAAAGGGTGTTTAGTGTGCTTGTAGTTGTGTCTGAATCTTCTAATCTGTTCCACTGATCATCAGGTCTGTCTCTATAACAATGCCATGCTGATTTTATCGCAGTAGCTTTGCAGTATGATTTCAGGTGAGGGACTGTGATATCTGCTGCGTTTCCTTTGTTTCCCAGGATTGTTTTTGACATTCTGAGTCTCTTCTGCTTCCAAATGAATTTGAGGAAAGTTTTTCCTAGCTTTGTGAGGAATACTAATAGCATTTTATTTGGTATTATATTGACTCTGTATAGAATTTTTGGAAAACTAGACCCATTCCTATCACTATGCACAAAGCTACAATCAAAATGGATCAAATATATAAACATTAAAACAAAAACACTAAATGTGGAGGAAAATGGAGGTACAAACCTTAAAGATATAGCAGTAGGTAGAGAATTCATAAACAAAAACTAAACTACATGGGAAACACTTCAAGGAATCAACAACTGAGATTTCATCTTTTTTGAAAAGTTTATGCACTTCAATGTAAATTTCCTACAAAGGAAAACAAAAACCAACAAATGGGGAAAAATTATAGCCACCTGTCGCTCAAACAAAGGCCTCCTATGAAGGACATGAAAATAATTTTTTAAAAATTGGCACCACAAATTCAGATACTCAATCCAAAACTGGACATCTGAGAAGAATATAGAGAAAGAAGCACAAATGACAGGCAACTATATGAAAAAATGTCCAACATCAGGGGTCATTTAAGAAATGCTAATGAAAACAAAACTGAGATTCCATCTCACACCAGAAACAATGGCTAACATAAGAAGTCAGCAAGCAACAAATGCTGGAGGAGCTGTGGAGGGAAAGGAATACTTCTGCACTGTTGTGCGAGTGCTGACTGGTACAATTACTATGGAAATCAGTGTGGAATTTACTTCAGAAGCTCAAAGAGGAGATCCCATTCAAGCCAGCTATTCCTCTCCTGGATACTTTTCCAGAAGAACTGAAAATCTCATTCCACAACGATATTTGTTCACCCATGTTTACAACAGTGCAATTTGTTATAGCTAAATTCTGGAAACAAACAAGATGCCCAGTATCTGAAGGGTAAATAGGGAAGATGTATTTTTACACAATGGAGTATTGTGCAGCCATAAACAGGATACATTTGAATCTTTTGTTGGTAAAAGGATGCAACTAGGTAAGATACTCTAAGGTGAAATAAATCGGACCCACATGTGCACACATCATATTGTCTCCTTAAAATAAGAACCTGAAAGAGAAAAATGGAATCACTGGTAAGAAAACCACTGGTGAAAGGGAACAAACTCATTCAAATGTAAAGAGTTTCTTATTTGAGAAGGACAGAAGAGGTATTGCAGCAAATTTATCTATGTATGTATGCAAGGAGGATGGCTTGGACAATGGCACTGTGCATTTCTGTGGGCCTAGCGAGAGAAGTAGTTAATGCTTTAATCTGTTTTGTCTCCTTTTTTAACTCCATTTTGTCTTATATTTTATTCATTTTAATGAGAAGAAAGATAAAATAGCAATGAAACAGTTTCAAAACAGGTTAGTAGAGCAGTTATAATAATTAATACATTGTATATTGTCTTCATAGTAGTTATTCAGAGGATAAAATACAGACATGATATTTTGTCTAAACCATATTAATACAAACCTTTCTTCTCAATAAACTAAGAGAAAGTAGGTGTATATTTATCCTATGTTGTGTGTGTGTGTGTGTGTATGTGTGTGTGTATTGTTTTCTCCACCACGAAACAAAATGGTCCTTTATACTTTTGTGAGGTTAGTAACATGTGACGCGAGTTTGCCTGGCGACTAACAGCTGAATTTAACAAGCAGGATGTTTATCTTAGAACTGAAGTAGCTTGTTTGCTTTAGGCACTGAGGTCGAGTCCCACCTACACACATTTGATCAATTTACTAGCTTCTGTGTCTCCCAACATATCTTCCTTTTTTGTTTCGTTTTTTCAAAGATGACATTTAAATAAAAAATGTAATAAAAGAAAATGAGAGACAAGTAAAAAAGGATTATGATGCTACAATATCATATATGGTTTGATATCTAAATTTCTGAGTAAAAATGTGCAATTGCTTTTTAGCATTTTCTGGGGATTTAAATTTTAGATTATTCATGATTGTTGGAAAATAGTAGTTCCATATTATGTCTAAGGTTTGTGCTAACATCACAGACAGTGATGTTAAGCTTAACTGCCTGTGCTGCAGGATAATAGTATCATTAAACTTCTCTTCTGGATGTTTAACAGCTAAAGCTTGCAGACCAAAAATTAGAGAGATAGATGGGTTTAAAAGACAACCAACATTTTGGCCCTATACCTTCAAGGTCAGTGAGGACTCAGGACATAAAATAACCTTGTAAATAAATGGTGTCCTAGATTTTCTAATCAAGGGCATTATGGGGCCACAGAACACCTAGAGTGCACCTAAAGAGAATCACCCAGAGAGAAAAAAAATTATCTGAGACTTTCACTGAGAACAAATTGCTCAAGCAATGGCTGTGACTCATCCACGTGGCTGATACTGACAAAAGTTCCATAACATGCAGTACATGGTTACAGGGTAAATCTTAAGGGGATTTGACTGACCTTGTTAGATAGCAAAAGTTACATTTTAGTTATATAGGTATTACTTTAACTTGGTCTTAACAATCCATCAGAAAAGTGTAACCACAATGTACAAAAAGTAAAACTATACATATATTTTTTTAAATTTATTTTTTATTTTATTGAAGTACAAATATCAATCAGACAATTTTAAGACACCTTAACAAGACAGATTCGATAAATTAATACATTGCAAACTGTTTTCATACTGTTTTGGTATCATACAAGGTGCATACATGATATTATACTTACAGACATTATTATAGCAGATGTCTCTTATCAGTGAATTAAGAGTGTAGCTGCTTACTTATCTTATTTTTTATACCTGAATTATATCAAACATTCAATAATTATTTTCCTAGTGGATGACCGTAGTACTAGAAGCCGACATAATATCCTGTCCAACCACCATTAGTGCAAATCTTGCCTCTCATAGGATTATGTAGAAGCACAGCGTTATCTATCCCAACTGTACTGTCCATACACACACATCATGATTTTCAACAGAGTGAAAAGACAACCCAGAAACTTTGAAAAAATCCTAACTAATAAGCAATCAGACAGAGGTCTGCTATCTATAATATGTAAAGAACTAAAATATAACAGGGCCCTCAAATTTAAAGACCCAATTCAGAAATGGGCATCTGAGATGAATACACACTTCTCAGAGGACAAAATTAAAGAAGCGAATAAATATATGAAAAAATGCTCCACATGGCTAGCCATTCGTGAAATGCAAATACAAACAACACTGAGATACCATCTGACTCCAGAAAGAATGGCTATCATAAGGAAATCAGCCAACAACAAATGTTGGAGAGGTTGTGGGGAAAAGGGAACACTTCTCCACTGCTGGTGGGAATGTAGACTGGTACAACCGTTGCGGAGGTCAGTGTGGAGACTCCTCAAAAGTGTAGGACTAGAAATCCCATTCAAGCCGGCTATGCCCCTACTGGGAATTTTCCCAAAGGATCTGAAAACATTGTATCATAGTGATATATGTGTACCTATGTTTATAGTAGCGCAATGTGTGGTAGCAAAATCTTGGAAACAACCAAGATGTCCATCAGATGAGGAATGGTTGAAAAATGTGGTATTTCTATATAATGGAGTATTACTCAGCTATTAACAATGATAAGTTTGAAGCATTTATACTGAAGTGCATGCCATTTGAACATATACTCATAAGTGAAATAAAACTATATTAATATGCTGAGCTGTAGAAGGCTCAAGTCAACAACTTTGGACAATTGCCATTTGTGCTGATCACTCACTACTCTCATGGAATATTAGGCTATATTGAGTTATTTTATTGAATTCAAAATGTTTGGACTGGCATCAAGTATAAAAAGGTCCTTTAAAAACTTCTCAAAATACAGCATCTCTAAACTGTGTTCTTAATTTCTGATACATTTCAGTTTTCATTCTTCTTCCAATTTTACATGCACGTATCTTGTAATATGAATAGCTAGTTGAAGACAACACTAAGTGCTACAATGAATACCGTGAAATTCGTATTACTTTGTTAAGTGAAAATCTGTACCACTTGAAATTTTTTTCTGTTTTAATTCTGATTTGTACTCTCTTAAAAAAACAAAACATCAATAACAACAATACAAAAAATGATGACATTTCTGCTCTGGGGCAAGACTTTTTATAGATCTGTGGGCAGCTCCTCCAGCCCCAGGCACTCTGCCTCCCTCCTCCTGACACACATTCACCTACTGCTTCCCCTTATGCAGGATTAGAGTCCTGGTTCAAGACTTAGTTAATGCTGTTATTAGTCTTGATTGCCTCTGTTGGGGCTGCAAAGAATTCTTTAGCCATTTTATTTTATTTTATTTCATATTTTTATTGAGAAACAAATAGCAATGAGACAGTTTCAAATCAAATTAGTAGGACAGTTCCAATAATTAATACATTTCATATTGTTTTCTTAGTGGTTAATTGTTGTGCAAGATGCAGACATACTATTCTATTTGCAAACAGTATTAGAACAGATCCCTCTATTCATTGAGTTAAGAGAATGTAGCTGTATATCTATCTTAAACATTTTGAATATACAGATACAAAATGGTCATTTATTTGTATCCAATTTTTTATTTAGTTTTGTCAATTAAATATTATAGGTGTGTGAGTAACCATCCAGCAGAAAAGTAGTAAACCAAAGTATAAGAGGTAAAACTGTATTATTATGCTGAGCTGTAAAGAACTCAAGTCAATGACTTCTGACATTGCCAGACATATGGAAAACCCAATACTATTATGGACGACTGGACTATTTGGGAGTATTTTGCTGAACTCACCCATCTTTCATCCTTTTTAGAAGACAAAAATTAAAACCCTTTTCTCTTTTATAGTCACTTCTTTCAATTTAAAATTTTAAACACCTGTTTAATACCATATGTTTTCTTAGGCATAGCCTATGGTTAGACTGAGATTGTTCTGGATTTTTAATAGTTTCATAAACATGCCCCATTATTGGTATGCACAGATGGTAGACTTAATTTTTTATTTATATAAGAAGAGAGCCCACGTACACAGCCCATTCTCCGGCAGGGATCAGCATAGATGTTCACGGAACTCTAGGCAAGTAACTTGGCCAGACAATGATGGAAACTACCTGGAACCTGGAAACTGGGAAGAGGATCAAAAGGCAAATCCACAAACTGAAAATTTATGATGTGTTTTATCATACAAAATAGTCTTTGTTTCTATGGTCTAAAGTATGAAAGCATTGGTTACCAAATTTGTAAATTTTGCTTGATGTTATTATTGTTAATTATGCTACTATAACTCTGATGCCATTTATGTCTTAAACATTTGTTTCCCCTTGGACAATAATTTTCGGAGGCACTTGGGTAATAACCTCACCAAAGCCCTACACTGAAAGACAGAGGTCAGTGTCAAGTGGAAATTAGCATCTAATTCTCAATTAATTGAAAAGGCAGGATCTCTGCACAGACACAATCCAAGAATCTCTGATGCACAGAAGATATCCCTGAAGAACAGACTCTTCCTAGAGTGGCTCTGACAGTAGTGATAAAGATAGCTATTATTAAAAATTCATATGTGCTGTCACAGAAATCAAAAGACAGGTATTTTTTTTATACAAAATGACAAGATGAAGAAGTAAAATGCAATCTAAAGCCCCTAGCTAACCCAGAAGAAATCCAGGAGACATCAGCATAGAAGAAATTGCAAGTCACACACCTAAAATCTCTGAAATGATTGCAACTGAACTAAAGAAAAAACTTTAGGGGCCGGGGAGATGGCTCAGTAGAATAAGCACTTCCCTGGCAAGTGCAAAGGCTGAATTCAATCCCTCGTTACACACACACACACTCACAAAAAAAATTCAAGAGGCTATAGAGAAAATCAGATTAGGAATAATCTCTCTGATAAAAATGACAACTATAAAGAAATAATTGCTATGTCTAAAGAAGACATTCATAAAAAATAAAGGAGCATAGAAAAATGAACAATATGGATAAACATGGATGAACAATATAGGAAAGAAATAGAATCCATGAAACAGATTCCAAGAGATATCCAGGAAATTAAAACTTCCATTACAAACTGGCAAAATTATAGGATGAATTTGAAGATAGACATTCAGACCTTGAAAACACTGCAGCTAGTAACCAGGAAAGGAACGATCTCTCACAAGTAATGAGAAATAGAGAAATAATAATCAACAACTAAAAGACAATGCAGAGCGAATGGCATAAGAATAATAGGTGCTGATGAAAAATAACGAGTCAATACAAAAGATAGAACTATTTTTTTTTATTTTTAGGGAAGGGTCTTCAGGGTGTTTAGGGTCTCACTACTAGATTGGACTCCTAGTGATCCACTTGTTTACAGCCTTTCAAGCACTGGGATTACAGGCACCCACCTCTATTCCCAGTCTCAACTGCCCTCTCAGGGCACCCTGGGGAGGGGTCAGCATGGCAGGCCTGGGGGTCAAACCACCGGCCCCTGGGTCTGTTTGCAAGTGCTGTAAGCCACGGAGCTATTTGGCCAGCTAGAAAGGACTATTCGCAGAAGTAATAGCAGAAAATTTCTCAAGCATGGGGAAAGAACATGACATACATTTAGGTGAAGCAGATAGAACTCCAAATAGCATCAACCAAAATGAATTATACCCTGATATGTAATAATCAAAATCCCAGAAATCCAGAACAAGTATAACATGCTAAAAGTTGCTAGAGAAAAGAAACAGATCACATTTAAAGGAAATCCCATCAGAATCCCAGCAGATTTTGCAACACTAGCCATCAAATCAAGCAGAGCTTGGAATTAGTATTTCATCCTAAAAGAAAACAACATCTAATTCAAATTCACATACCCTGCAAAAGTCTCTTTCAAGATTAATGGATAAATCAAATATCTCCCTGACAAAGAATAACTAAGGAAATTTATGAGCACCAAACCAACCCTAAAAAGAGTACTGAAAGATATTCTAGAAAGAGATAAAATGACCACCACTCTAAGAACAACAAAAAGGAATCACCAATCAGGGCAAGTAATTAAGCAACAGAAAATTAGGGAACCAACATCAAGAATATAACACACAAAGATAAGCCAATACACATCAATTGTAACCACCAATATAATTGTCTCAATTAATGAATTTTAAAAAAATAGACTGGCCGAGTGGATCAAGAAACAAAATTGAAGGGCTGGCCAAATAGCTCAGCAGATTAAAGTGTCTGCTTAGGCAGATGCAGTGACCAGGGTTTGATACCTGGTGTGCCATGCCAGCCCTGCCCCCAGGGCATAATGAAATAGCAATCAAGACTGGGCACGGTGGGGTGCACCTGTAATACCAGTTTTTTTGGAGGCTGAACACAGGTGGATCCCTAGGAGTCCGATCTATATAGTGAGACCCTGGGGACCCTATAGACCCTTACTAAAATATATATAAAAAAATCCCACAATGTTCTGTGTACAAGAAACACAATTCACTCAAAAGGAAATTTATAGGCTGAAAGTCAAAAGATAGGAAGCAATATCGCAACCACCAGGAACTCAGGAAAAAGCAGGGCTGACCATTTTGTTCACAGATAATGTGAACTTGAAGAATGATCAAAGGAGGGGCTGGCAGATTAGTTCAGTTTTCTAAAGTGCCTGCTTGGCCAAAGGAGATTACTACATACTTGTTAGGGAAAACTTCAAGAGGAAGACATAACAATCGTAAATATGTATGCATCAAACATGGCAGCAGCCAACTATACAAGATAGATTTTAAAGGACATGAAAATTTAAATAACCAATAAGACAATCTTAACAGGGGACCTTAAGAACCCATTATTTCTCTCTCTCTCTCTCTCTCTCTCTCTCTCTCTCTCTCTCTCTCTCTCTCTCTCTCTCTCTTTGTGGAACAGGGATTGAACTTAGGCCCTTGTGCTTGCCAGGGAAGTACTTATTCTTATGAGCCATCTCCCCTGCCCCACCCCATTATCTCATAGAGACAAGTGAATTCGACAAAAAAAAATCTCCAAAGATATAGCACAACTGAATCAAACTTTTGAACAAATGGACTTAGTGGTCTACCCAACTACATCTGAATACATGTTCTTTTCAGCTGCACATGGGTTGTTCTCTAAAATAGACAACATACCAGTCCATAGATATTGATTAAGTAAGTGCAAGAAAATTGAAATGATCGGACCAAGGAGATAGCTCAGCAGACTAAGTGTCTGCTTAGGCAAGCTCAGGGACTGTGGTTCAACCCCCAGCACCACATGCTGCATTACCCCCCTCCCCGTGGGTTGAGCAGGCAATTCAGACCTGGCATGGTAAAGCTTATAATCCCAGTGCTGTGGAGGCTGAAAACAGGACAAGTCTGAATTGTACAATGAGACCCTATAACAAATACATGTAAAAAATTGGAACTATCCCATGCATATTATTTGAACATAGTGTAATGAAACTGGAAAGTAACAATGAAAAAACTACAAAAAAACCATAAATGCATGGAAATTAAATAACACGCTCCTTAGCAACTAATGGGTCACAGATGAAAATAAACGAGAAATTAAACAATATCTACAATTGAAAGAAAATTTAAGCACAGCCTACCAGAATTTGTGGATGCAATGAAAGCACTCCTGAGAAGGAAATTTATAGTTATGAACTCACACATTAGGAAAATAGAATGAGAAAAAATAAATATACTAATGGTGCACCTGCACCTCATGCTTTTAGGAAAAAAGAAGCACATCAAGCCCAGAGCCTGAAAATGCATGGATTTATAAAGATTAGTGCAGTTACTAATGCAATTGAAACAAAGAAAAATTATAAATAAGAGACAATACAAATAATTAATGAATTCAAAAGATGGTTCTTTGAAAAATTAAATAAAGTTAATAAACCCCTAGCCAACCTCATCAAGAAAAGGCAAGAAAAAATCTGAAATTCAAGCAATAAGGAAAGAAAAGAGTGGTATTACTAAAGATGCTGTTGAAATTCAGAAAATCATCAATACTCACTTTGACAATCTTTATTCATAAGAAAGAAAACACAGAAGAAATAGATTCGTAGATAGGTACAAACTACCAAAACTGAAACAAGAATATATAAAAATTCTGAGTAAACCAATGTGTCACTGAAATGGAAAATCTAATAAAAAATTTGCCAACAAAGACAGCCGGGCATGGTGGCGCAGGCCTGTAATCCAAGCACTCGGGAGGCTGAGGCAGGAGGATTGTTGTGAGTTC
>PVKA01036440.1:0-21791 GCA_004027165.1 Ctenomys sociabilis
CATGGATGACACAGACAAAGGAACTACAGAATAATGTACAGGACTACAAGATAAACCCTGAGAAGACTTCAATGACCACATAGGAAATATAAAGTTCATGTGTTGGTATATAAGTTTTGATCTCCCTAGGTCTTAACCATCCAGCAGAAAAGTATAAAAATGAAGTATACATCGTGAGCCCATAATATTAAGCTGAGCTATAAATGGATATGGTCGACAATTTCTTTGAGTAACTCCCTATGGTTGCAGAATGCTGGACTGTGTTGGATTGTGGTGTCGAGTTCAAGCACCTAAGGTAGTTGAGTGTCAACAGAGTGCCCACTTTTGACAGGTGTAGACAAAGGAAGGGTTGTAGAAAGAAAAGTCATGATGTGTGTGTATAGACAGTACAGTTGGGATAGATAACGCTGTGCTTCTACATAATTCTATGAGAGGCAAGATCTGCAGTAATGGTGGTTGGACAGGATATTATATTGGGTTTTAGTGCTATGGTCATCCACTAGGTAAATAATTATTGAATCTTTGATATAATTCAGCTATAAAAAAACCTGTAAATATAATATCATGTATGCACCTTGTACAATACCAAAATGCTATGAAAACAGTTTGCAATGTATTAATTCATCAACTCTGTATGGTTAAGGTGTTTTGAAACTGTCTGATTGACATTTGTATTTCAATAAAATAAAAATAAATGGAAAAAAAAAATAAAATAAAATAAAATAAAGTGTGGCAAGAATGGTCCAATGTGTGTTTGATAAGTAGTTATGTTCTGAATGGGATTATTGGCAATGTGTGCTTCTTTGTAATAATTTTAAAGAAAATCTTTTGATTGTTCCTTTGGCTTTGTTCACAACCATTTCTTGTGTTCAGAAGCAATTTCCAGCAAGGCATATGGTTATGAGTTATCAGAAGTTTCCTAAAAAAGAGATCTGGGCAGAGTACCACAGCAGTCACTGTGTGATGGTGAACCCGACTGATTATATTGTTAATCATAGCAAAATGAAAGGTGACACTTCCACAGCACCTTTGCTGTTACAAAACCATTCTAAGGGGCTGGGGAGATGGCTCAGTGGAATAAACGTTTCCCTGGTAAGCACAAGGGCCTGAGTTCAATCCCCAGTTCTGACAAAAAAAAAAAAAATCCTAAGATTATATAATACAGCTCACACCACCCTTGTAGTAACTGTAAGAACTAGGAATCACTATTATCTCCTCTTTTTGATGGAAAAAGTAAGGCCAAAAGAACTTGACAAATGCATCAAGGTCACATAAATGACAAGTGATGTAGCCAGGATTAATTCTAGGAAGCAAGAAGTTACTGAGCAAAAGCAAGAGAAAGAAAGAAAATGTGTATAAGCATTAAAATGTGGATACATTTGTATCAGAAGTCTATAAAATGTATAGGTGCAAAATATTTTTATATTACTCAATATGACATATATGAAATGTATATGTATTTTAAATATACCTATATCTCTATCTTTATATCTGGTGATGTATATAGCACTTTGTAACAATGGTTACTATTACAAATTAAGGAAAGAATAGGTAACTAAAATAAAGGAAGCTTTAAAAACAATTTACTTTTCAGCTTCGCTAACAAAATAGCCTATTTTATCCTGGAAAAGAATTAGCCAAAATGGAATAGTTCAATTCTCCCAAATTCAGGTTTTACCAGTCACCAATTAGCATGTATCTGCTATCTCTTCCTGCATCCAGAACAGCAATTTGGTTATAGAAATTAGAAATGTTTATAACAGATTCCCAAAGCTTTGTGCCTTAACTTGAACTTTCTCCTCATTTCTCAGACATGCTTATTTGACTTCTGAGTTTCCATCATGTAGAAATTTTATTTATTCATGAGCTCCTGTACTTACTGCATGATTCATTGACACTAGTTATTATTTTTCCATCTGAACTAATCTGTACATGAATAGAGGTCATTCAGGTTTAACTTCTTTAACAGAGAGATCGATTGTAATGCCATCATAATGCCTTCTTCTCTGTGGAATTTGTCTACATCTTGAATGATTTCACCTTCCCAGAGCAGGGTGAGGGATGTCTTTGCAGAGCCTCTAGGGTTATTACTCATGACTCTCTGCAAGAAGAAAGAAGCTAAGAGAAGTTGTCAAAGGGGCAAGAGAGCATGCGGCAGCTTTTTGTGGTTGGGGATTGGTGGAGAGTGTTCAGTGCATTTAACAAGCGCAAATGCCAATGTAACCAGCATTCTCCATGCTCACTGTTTATGTATTTAACCTTTCTGACACCTCATCATCACAGGGTTCCATCTTTAAATGCCATGAACATTTGGTATCTATGATCTCACTTCCTTCTTTTCCTGTCTCTACTTCTGAAATAGTTATTCTCTCTCGTCTCGGCTTCACACTCAGCCCATTAATTTCCTTTCATAGAATGTAATCGTCTATTGCCATAACCACCTCAGGAAGAGGAAATGCCATGGCAAAACAGAGATAAAAGAAGGAGAATGACTTTGAAAGTAGAAAAATATCCTAAATCTTTTAATCTAACTTAGCATTTGATATTGGAATTTTAAAACTTGTCATGATAATTATTTTGCTAAAATAGTACCAACAGGGAAGATAAATTATTGGAGGAGGAATAGATTTTAGAAATTTTGTTATCTGTTTATTTCTTTTTTTGATAGGAGAAGGTATTAAGACATGTTAAATATCTCATAATCACACATCCCTAGAAAGAAATTTCATACTCAAGAGTGCACATAAAATTGGAACAAGAAATGATACCAGTAGCTGGTAAACTCTGGCACTCCAGTGATCTTCAGTGTCATGGCTGTTTTAATCATAGAGCCAAAATTCAGTGTCCAGGCTGGATCTAAGGGCCAGAAGATGCTTCCAATGCCACCTTCAGGGCCACAGGTAGTCATTATCTTCATATGCTTCCCCCAAATCTCTGATTCAGAGAAATTTCCCCCTTTTTACATTTGTTTGTTTATTTGTTTGGTAAAGGATCTCAGTACACAGCTCAGACTCATAGTGATCCTCCTGTCAGATTCCCCAGCACTGGGATTAGAGGTGGGGTTCACCACACCCAGTTTCACTGGCCAGCACAGCGAGCCCAGATTCGGGCCTGCATAGTATGTATTACCAGGGATAGAACCCAGGTCCTTACACTTGCCAGGCAGGTTCTTTGACCTCTGAGCTATCTTCCCAGTCCCTCACCCTTTGTAAACCTAATGTTAAAGAAACCATTTTCCTCAATACAAAGTTTTTCAGACTGGCCAGATAGCTCAGCAGACTGAAGTTTCCTCTTAGGCAAGCTCAGGCACTGGGGTTCAATCCCTAGTGTGCTGCCCCCGGGGACTGGGCACCTGTGCAATCTGTGTAGTGAGACCTTGCAGATGCTCACCATATATATATATATATATATATATATATATATATATATATATATATATATATATATATATATATATATTTTTTTTTTTTTAATCAACTCTGCATTGGAAGACTGTTATTTTTACTGAGGGCTCCTTCTCCAGGTGGGAGTATGTTAGGTGACAGATCAGAGCCAGACAGAGTAAAGGTCATACTCTTGGTTTAGGAGCAGTTTGTTTTCAGAAGTACTTCTTAAAGGTTAGAATGTTCTTTGAAACAACGTACACGAAAACCACCCAAAAGGTTTTTTGAAATGTCATGTAATTTTCTCATACTAGTGCTGTATTGTCTTCTAACAATGTTTCTCAAGTCTTGCTAGAGAATGGATTCCTCTGGAGAGCCCTAAAATTATGCTTATGAGTAACACCAAATGGAGAAGTCAAGCCAGATCTTCACGGGAACAGCTGTGGATGTCAGTTGATCAAATTCTTTCAATAATATTGAAAAGAGTCTCATGTGCAAATGTAACTCACAGCCAGTAAGCTTCAGTTCTTTAGTTGCCCAGGTAATAGTTCCTGTTTCAGTTCTAGTTACTTCTGTTCCTTGGAAAAGGCTAGTCACTATGATGCATTTTGTATAAACAAATCCCCAATTGACAAACCATTCTGCTTTTGTACTTCCTGCTACTTATCCTACATAAGCCCTAGACCACCAGAGAACAGGGCCTGATATTTTGGCTATGATCTTGATCAGTGCCTGTCAACATAAAATAATTGGCTTCTAAATCCTGAGAGTTGTTTTGGTGTTTGTGCTTGCAGTTGGATCTGGTGTGTTGGCTGGGAAGACAACCATACTCACCTCTTTGGTCACTGGTCCTGTCTCTTTAGCATGAAGGAAGTACCTCTCCAGGTCCCTAGAAGAAAGTATTCCCTCAATATTTCTCAGGTCCCCTTAGAGGTCTGGAAGAGGATTATTGACTCCATGCTTTGGACTGGCTCACATTAGAACCCAAAGGGATGCAATTTGTCTTTCTGTTTGTCTGTCTCTCTGCCTACCTGCCTGATTCTGTAAGACCCCCCCAAGGGTACCCTGATCAGTCAGCCTGTTAATACTCTTCACTTCAAGCAGAGAAATTTGATCAACTCTTGTTTGTAAGGCCATCCTCAGGGAAGAGGGGTTGGAATATCTCACTTCTGAGTGCCTGCTGAATGAATGCATGAGTAAATGGAACACACAGCACAAGCAATAAGCTGCACCAAGACTGGGAAGCATTGCACAGAGTTCTGATCAGTCCCTCACTGGTGGTTCTGTAGCAATCAACATATGGCATGATGGAGGCCTCACACGCTCCTTAGTTGAATTGTACCTAAGTCTCCATGAGGGATACAGCCAGGTGGACATCTAAACGGTCTTTCAAAGAGGAGCTCCCCCCGTTTGTCTGTATCACCATTATTCAAGGATATACAACATACACTGTAGGAAAATAGAATAGGAACTAATTAGTTGAAACCCACAGTTCTTAACTATAAGGAAAGGGGATTTTATGGAGTTAAAAACGAAGCCAAATTGTTCCCCGAATTTCCAAAATAAATTAAATCAGATTAAAGAAAGAAAGAAAAAAAATAAGCCATTCTTGGAAATTATGGTTCTCACTTAGCACCCTCATTGGCTGCTGGAGTCATTTATAGCTTCACCCTCTGCTCCTGACTAGTTTACTTCCAGTCAACTGAATCCATTCTAGTATTCATATTTGGCCAGAGTCCACCACCTGTCCTGGTCAGATGGAGTCATCTGATATGACCATCAGCAATTTCTCCTGAGTTCCATATTTTGACTGAAAAAAAAAGCTGGGCTGTCAGCCCTGATGAATGAGTTGCCATGGCCTTTCCCAAGCACTGACTCTCCTAGAAACAACCCAGACAGGTGTTTCTCAAAGACATCAAGAAAGGGGACAATAACCCATCAACCTCTGGCACTCAGAAAACTGATAAAAGAAAAGCATTTAATTTTCATAAGTAAATCCAGTCTAATAGATGACTTTACCTTCTGGCTATTAGTTATAAGGACTATGGATATTAAACAGTAAATGTCCATTCAGATTGAAAGATAAGAGCTCTCAAAAGCTTCAGACTGTATCAGATGACAACCCTTTTATCTGTTTAACACACTCAGACTAGGACACACTATGCTCCCTTCTTTAGCTGGGCCACTATGAGACCCTAGAACCATTATGGGGGCAATTTTTGTCTCTTTCTCATTCTACCAGGTACAAACTTGAAGCCTGGAAGGACACCTCACAGGATCTATACTGCTTCTGGGAAGAGACCTCCCCTTCAAGTTAGAAGTGACCTTCTCCTTTGCACCAAGCCAATCAACTTTCCCCTTGTTTAACCAAACAGCCTCAACTCTGACTGTTCCTAGAGAGAAAGATGATGCTTGCATTAGCCTGAGACAGATAATTGCAATCTTGAAGTCCTAAAAACTCTCCTCCAGGATGTATAAACTAAAGAATAGCCATTGAGTCTGGCCATCAACTACAGTACCTGACCATGACCCCCATTCCTGTCAGATGCCGCTGGAAACACAAACAGACATCTAGCAGCACATCAGCCCGATGGTCCGCTCATCACTTGGACAAGATCTCCATGTCGCCAGTAATGCAGATGTGACCTTACAGTCTGTGCTTCCCAACTTTTGCACTCTTGGGACTGTTACTCAATTGCCACAAGGGTTTGGAAGCTCTTCTACTATTTTCAGGGAGGCTCTGACAACACATCTGGCTGATGTGAGACAGTCTGTTTCTTTGTCCCTTCCAGCTCCATAATTCTTTCATTGTAAACTCCATCTTGGGGCTACTATGGCATCTCATGCCATAATACTCAACCATACATCTAGAGGTTTCAAAGCTGCAAAATGTTGATAGACTGTCAAACTGCTGGAATATATCTCTCCTGTTTGGAAGGTCAACTCAGGATTTCCAAGTTGCCAATGCTGCCTTGATCACAGTCTGTACATATTGTTTCAGCCTTCACCAACAGCCTACTGGTATACCTGCCTGAACCTAAAATCTGTCTTCCTGCCCTTGATCATTGACAGCAACAAAGAGCCTTCATTTGTAGCAGGGCTAACTGTAAAATTAGATTAAATAAAATCTGCATACAACATACAAGCCACTAGCTCTAGAAAAGTTAAACATCAACATGTAACTCACACATATATAGCCCAGGTGCACATTACCTACCTCAACATGTCTCAGAAATCCAGCCTTAGATATGCTAAAAATGTTTGCCTGGACCAGAGAGCTCCCTCTGAATAGATGACATACACGTGGCCCTACCCTGGTCACTCTGGACATGGACTGGTCCACACACAGCTGATGCTTGAGGGCAGAGAGCACAGGATTTCCCCATACCCACTACCCTTGATATTTGTGCCTTGTTCTGATGGTTATTATAGTCCTTGCCCTACTGCCCACTGATAGCTATGATTTTTGCCTGAAGCTCTATATATTGTTGCCCCAAATGTACAGAACATTCAATCAAAAGCTTGACCAAGATTTGATGAGCGTGTAAGACTCTCCTAATTCAGTTTAACCTTTACACTCCCTTGCCAGGGAAATGTTACAGAAGAAAACAGATTTAAAATATATCTCTTTCTGAAAACCACCTAGGAAAAAATCCTATGTTGACATAATTTTGGGGTGTTTGGCTAAGGCCCATCCTAGGATCACTGCTTCTAGTTTGGCCTTGTCTCACAATATCCCATCTAATGTGGCCAGCAAAGATCTTTCAGGGAAACTAAAGGAGAGGAGAAAAGTAACATAAAATGCCTCTCCCCACCCCAAGCACGGATACTACAGTTTCTTAGTTGCCGAAGTAAAGTTCCACTTGTTCCTGTGTCTTAGAAATGGCTGGTCAGTGTGATGCACACTGTATAAACCAATCCCCAGTTGAGAAGCCATTCTGCCTCTGTATTTCCTGCCTGTTCAGCCCATGTAAGACTTAGACCACTAGGAACCAGGGATTGCATTTTGGGAATGATCCTCATCAGTGCCCGTGGACATAAATAAATATGCCTCCAAATCCTGGGTGTCATTTTGATATTTCTGCTTGCTGTTGTGTAAGATGTTGAGAATTTACAGAGCCTTTCCTAGGGGAATTTTTACTAAATATCCCCTGTATCACTGAAAATTCCAACCACGTGTGGCCTCCTCCTTTGCTTCTTGCTCTCTGTTTTCTGCACCATCATTTTAGCATTGATATCATCTCTCTTCTTCCATTTCTGTTTTAAGGGTTTATGTAATTAATCAGTGCACATTTCTTGAGCATTGTTACCTACTGAGTGGTGTGTTAGTTTTTTTTTTTTATTTTATGGAAGAGTCTACAGGTTGTTCATGCTCTCACTATTAGACTGGACACATGGTGATTTACCTGTTTACAGTCTCCCAAGGCGGGTGCCACCACATCCAGTCTCAATTGACATCTCAAGGAGCCCCAAGGGCACTTTAATCTGCTGAGCTATTTGGCCAGCCCTTGTGTTAGGTTTTTTTTTTTTTTTTTTTTTAATCATTCTACTTTCTAGTGACTTGGGGAGGTAAAGTAGAAACATAAGCACAAAAAGCAAGAGTCAGACTTCTCAGGGGTTGTTAGGTAGATGATGAACACAAGCCTAGCAGAAGCAGGGGAGAAGATGAGCAGAATAATTATGGAGAACCAGACACTATTCAGGATGTAGGTTACATGGGTTAGTATGAGAGTGTATGGCCCAAAGTACATGTTTATGTTTTATCCTCCAGTCACATTAAGGATGCACCTTTTAATTAAAACAAAAAAATCAGTCAGGATCTCACCATGTTGGTTAGCCTGGCTTTGAGCTCACTGTGTACCTCAGGCTCTCCGTGAACTCTGGATCCTCCTGCCTCATCCTCTGTGCCCTGAAATCTCAATTTTGTGCCATCATGCTTGGAATTACTGACATAATCTCATTAAGATTAATTCACCAGGGGAGGGGTTATTCTAAAACAGCTGCTCTCCTTCTAAGAGACAAATTTAGGCAGGGACAGGGCACACAGGAGGGAAGGCATGTGCAAACAAAAGCAGAGAGTGAATTAGGCTTATACTGGCCAAGAAATGCCAAAGCTTGTAGGACCATACCTCAAAATAAAAGATGTAGAAATGACAATCTCCGCCAGGTTATAGAAGTGACTCTGCAGGTATCTTTATGTTGGGCTTCTAGATTCTTTTGTTGGGTAAGGATAAAGTGCTATACAATTCTTGGAAACGGAATGCAGTGAAGGTGAAAAAAGGACTTGAATTTGCAAAATGCTTTCGATTTTTGTCACTGAATAGATTTTATGCTTCTGCTTTTAACAAAGTCTTGCAAAACATTTTTGCTTATATTTATTTTCTCTTTTGCACTTTTCTAGTTCCTAAGATTCTCTTGCCTTTACTATCATCGTCGTCATCATCACCATCATCACTGTTATTATTATTATTATACCCTTGCGAATGAGGAAAAAGTATTATGTTCTGTTTTTGAAAGAAGTAGGAAGCAGTAATACCACTAAGGCACAATTTCTAACAAGTTTTTAATGCAAACGTGTGTACATCATTGAAGATAGGACTATGAAATCCCAAAACTTTTGTTGCACACACGCTAGAGGCACACCAAGTAACAGTAGTTAACTTAGGAGATAGCATTAAGTTCTGTAGAAACATCAAGCATTTATACACAGGGGTGATAAAATGATAATTACGATGAGCATTAGAGATAAAAAATTGAATTCCTAACTCTTGTTTACTACCTCTGTGATTATAGAAAATTAATTTCTCTTTTCTATATTTTTTCATACTAACTAAAAGAAGTAACCCATTTAAAATATCACTAGGCTGGACACATGATACAAATGAAAATAAATGTTTTATTTTATTTATAGTATTTGTTGAATGGAATTGAAATAATGGCGCCAGCATTCATATACATGCTAAATGTCTCCTGAAGCATTACTTGAAGCTAGGTGGTCATATTTAATATAATCTTCTGGCTTTATACTTGGTCTTCTGTGTATACCAATTAGTTATTTATAGGTCTTTGAATGGTGGCTATATCTGACTGAATAGGAGTATTCCAGTTAGTAAAATTATTTCCTTAGATGTAAATTTTTTTCCATTCATCATTTATTTTTTCACTTACACTTATTAATTGCTTTTACTTAAATTATTAATAAATTGATTTTTACTTGATACTACATTTTTCTTTACTTTGTTCTGATCCATTTTTTGTCTCTGTTTCATTATCAGAGTTACTTTTCTCTTATTTGTAGTTTATATTTTTTCCATTTAAAAATCAAATCTTTCCTGCTTATACAAAGTTTGGAAGCTTACTATCCACGTGTTGATTGATTTCTTTGTTCTATGAAATATCACAACATTCACCTGATGACTTATCCTGTATACTTTTGTTTATTGTCTATCCCTACTGCTCTATTTTATAGCATTTTGTCATTATAGTTTAAATGTCAAGAAAATGTGCTTCATAAAAATCAGTTGGGGACTGAGAGATAGCACAGCGGGCTGAGTGCCTGTTTTGGTAAACTCAGAGGTTGATCCCTGGTCCCACATGCCCTGCCTGCCCTGCCCGCAAAGCACCCTGGGCTGGAGACCGAGTTCGGGTGCGGCGGCACACGCCTATAACCCCAGCGCTGGGGTGACTCAAAATAAGAGGATCATTATAAGTCTGAGCTGCGTAGTGAGGCCCCGTACCAAATATATATAAATGAAAAAAAAAAAAATCAATTGCGCTACCTAAAAACAGCCATGGAAAGTTCATTGACTCCAGAAAGAACTGATACACAGCAAAAGTACTGCTTAACTGCCCTGCAGCTTTCTCAGTTGGCCACTGCAATTATCTGAAATGAAACTACATCCTTACTTCCAAAGTAAATTGCTTAAGAAGTTCATTTGTTTTACAGTGAAGTAAAAACTATATTTCATTAATGAATTCCCAATATCATGAAAATATAAGACAGATTTCTGCACATTTTTAATGTAATCATTCAAAGTACTAATCTAATTATTTACTTGTCAATTTAGTATCAAGAAGTTTGTTTCAGTGAAATCCTGTCCTGTATCTTGTGCCTTTTCTTAAGGACAGACAAACCATTAGCAGCTGTCAGCTTACCATCATCACTTGAAAATCCTGGCTCCTCTCCTTTGAAGAGTGCTTCTTGTGCTGAAGAGTAACTGGTTTCTAGTGATAGGAACAAGGAACATGACTAATAAAAATATTAAGAACATTTTATTTATTTATTTATTTATTTATTTATGTATTTATTTATTTATTTAATCCAGTAGTTTTCATATAATGTGACAGTTGCTTAGCTTTAAAAGTAAAGAGGGTTGGCCTGATAGCTAAGGCGCCTGCTTGGGCAGAGCATAATGGTTGGGTTTTAATCCCCAGTGTGCCATTCCTGCCCCACACACAGGGTGCACTGAGACTGAGATTGAGACTGAGCGTGGTGATGCACGCCTGTAATCCCAGCACTTGGGAGGCTGCAAACAGGAGAATCACTATGAGTCCGATCAGTGCAGTGAGACACTGCAGACCCTGTAGACCCTACCCTAAATACAGAAAAAAAAAAAATAAAAGCAATGTATGAGAATATTTTTCTTTTTTGAAAACTAGATAATCATAAATAGAAATCCTCTCTTGGATTCAGTCTTCAAGTTTGGTTTTCTTTCTCTTACTTCACATCTCTATGTAATTCAAACTATGTTTTCAGAGTGTGTGCTCCATATACTTCCTCCAACTGTCTGTATGCTTTAGCTGTATGGAACTGTGGGGATTTTCGCTGTCCTCCAGCAGTGCCAAGTATTACAGTGATATCCTTAACATGACTTGAGCTGTTGCGTAGTGTTTTACAGCAGGAATATGTTTTGGTGTCTTATTTAGGATATTTGGGTTGTGTCTTCCTTTGATTTATTCTACTCATGGGTAAAATGAATATTCTTGTACCTGTCCACTTTTCACAGATAGGAAGCTTTTGTTTTGAGCATAGGTTTATGTAAAAATTATCTGTTCACAGAGTTTTGGTTTTATAGTATTAGAATAGTGTGTATGTATGTAGGTATGTATGTATTTATTTTGTGGAACCAGACATTGAACTCAGGCCCTTGCACTTGCCAGGGAAGCACTTACTCCACTGAGCCATCTACCCGGCCCCTGGAATAGTTTAAAAGGATAGTGTCAAATTGGCTCTTCCAACTTACATTCTCATTAGCAATGTATATAGATTTTTTTTTTTTTTGCAATTTTCAAGGATTTGATGCCATCTAGTTTTTAGATCTTTCCAACTTAATGTACAAGGCCCTGCCTCCTGAGACTTATAAGCATATCTTCATGTATTGATTGAGGATATGTGCTTTTCTGTGACTTCCTTGTTAATACACTTAACTCATTTTTAGGTTGAGGCTTTCATAATCTTAACAGTAATTTATAGGACACACGAAGATGCGTATTACTCAGGGAAGGGTCTGTGGACCTGAGTGGTTGCACTGATACTTCATTACTGGCTTGCAGTCAGGTAGGTAAGGAAACTGGACATAAATGGGCTGAGTAATGTGATGACTATTCAGCCTCATGCAAGGAAAGGGATTCACTTGATCCATCCTTTGTATATAATTTTTGTTGCAGTCAGTAGATTTATTTGTTCATAAAGATTAAACATAGAAAAAAAGAGCCTTTACCACAGAGTTAAGCCTTTGAATGTTTGGCTATTATGAACAGTACAAATGTTTTCTGTCTTATCACTGAAATTTATTTATAGCATATTCGTGAAAAACTCAAGCTATTAACTTTCATTTGGTCACTGTATCAATTTTTTATTTTTATTTTAGTAGTACATTTGCTATACATCATAATGACATTCTTCATTTGAACCTGGTATACATGCATAATCCGTCTTAATTCTTTTTTTCTCTCTCCCATCCTCTCTTCTTTTACTTCCATCTCTTGAAATTCTATGTAACTTTGTTTCATTTTATTTACTCTAGTCCATATCTCACCAAAAGCATCATTTAATATTTTCTCATTAATTTATAATCAACTTTATTAATTAAATAAATAAATTAATAATTATTTTATTACTACTATTATTAATATAATGTCTTGAATTGCACTAGATTGTATTTTAATGATGCTTGTAAGGTGAGGCATAAGTTATTTATCAAAAAAAGCCAGTTTTTCTAAGATTATTTATAAGTTTCTCTTCACTGATTAGAGCTGTGTCTTTTACTAAATTTTTACTGATTTGAACTATCTTCACTGATTTAAATTTAGAATCAGCATAGAAAATTCTATGCAATCCTTGAATAATGCTTTTCGCTAAAATCATTTTAATGTTAATTTGGAAAAACTATGCTGAGGTTTCCCTCTGAGATTTCATAGTTCTTCATTTATTCAGGAATGCTTGTGCCAATTAATAGGCTTCTATAATTTTCTTTAGAAATGGGAACCCTGTCATGATTTTAAAAAATTTCCATTCTATTTCTATTTATAATTCTTTTAATTTTTCAGTATTTGATTGATAATTCTTTTTGGGGCTGGGGAAATAGCTTGGTGGTCCATATGGCAAGCATAAGGGCCTGGGTTCTTTCCCCAGTACCGCATGTTATGCTGGCCCTGGGACCCCAGGAGTGCCATGCCAGCCACGAAAACTGGGCCTGGTGGCACATACTTGTAAATCCAGAGCTGGGAGGCTGGCACAATTTAGAAACAATGTTAATATATATATATATTTTTTTTTTCCTGTACTTTAATCTTGCTATATGGGTAAGATCACTTAGTGGTCCTAAATTTTAGATACTTTTCACTCTCACAAATATAACTTTTAGAAAGTATTTTCCTGTCTATTTTTTTCTTACTGTATTTGGTAAAATCCTTGATACAGTGATAGGTAGTAGTCAAGATAAAAATGGACATTTTGATTTAGACTTCCATAGGAAAATTTTTGTGGTTTGTATCTAGCTGTCCTTCCAAAGCCTCCGTGTGCTCACAGGTGGGACTTTTGGGAAGTGGCTGAATCTAGGCTATGATTCTGGTTTAGAGTTATGAAACTGGAATATGTTCAGGAATGGCTCACAGAACACTTTACGTGGGTTGCAATCCATCAATAAGCCTGTACCTGATCGAGTACAGAGAAACAGAAAGCAAGCTTGCTGCACGGTGCCATGCTCCATTCTGCCTGCCGTGTTGTGGACTGTCTCTCTCCTATGATGGCCTTTTGCTGAGCCATCCTCCCTTGGAGCCAGCAGAGTGTAAAGTGAGCTGGAATGAACTTTTCCTCTTTTAACTTATGGGTTTTTGGTATTTTGTCACAGCAAAGAGAAAAGTAACTACGATAAAAGAGTGCATTGTTTTTCATTTGCTATTTGAGGCATTCACCATGAATTTGCAATGAGTAGGACTATCAAAATATTGTTCCTTTTAACAAGAGATTTTCATGCATTTGATTTTTGTTGTTCAGTTTGTTTTGGCTTGTTTCATTTGAAAGCTTATCAAATATTAACATGTCATTGTTCTATTTCTGAGTATGATTTATGCATGACTCAATAATTGTGCTAATTTTCCCTTTTGGGGCTTTCATTTGTGCTGTGTATTTTTTGTATTTTATAAATGTTGTACTGTTTGAACTGTATGCATATTGCCTACTTAATTCCGTATTGTTTGTTTGTGTTTTTTAAATCCACTCTTGCCTTCCTGAGTTTGAATGTGTTTTTTCTGTATCTAGAAAATGTATGCGAGTCTTTACCACTACATTTGCCCCTTATTCTAGGTTAATAAATCACAATTAATAAATCTTTTCTCATCAGTGTATGTTTTCTACTCAACATGAAATAGCCCACTTCCCATTTTTAAATGATTTTCATCTTAGGTTTTGGTGTGGTGTTATTACTGATGGTATATAATTTATTGCATAAAATTAAAGTGGAAAATTCAGCTAAATAAGTCAATTCAATGAGAGATGGTAACAGCATAATGAGCAGACATCAGGAAAGGTTAGATTGGTGACTGAGTATACATAAAAGGAGGTCATAAGAGAATTAAAAGACACCAGCAGATGGATGGGCCAACTAAAGTATGAATTGGCTTTATTCAGAGAAAAACTGAAGGAAACTGCATTTAGTTTTGATAAAATTCAGACTGCAGTATAACATATGGAATCTTTGCAAACAAAGTTTAGAGTTCAAGTTCATCAAAATAGAACCCTAATAGGAATTTCTTGAATTCTTTTTATTATTTATTTTGTGGAACCAAGGATTGAACTCAGGCCATTTCATTTGCCAGGGGAGTACTTTTTCTACTGAGCCATCTCCCCAGCCCCATTTTGAATTCTTTTTAGAGTTAAAACATAATATTACAGTGATAAATACATACTCATGTTTGTAAGAGCATAACATAAAAATTATAATAATTTATAATCTTGGAAGCAGTTTAAAGGCCCATTAACAGACATTTGGATAATGTAAATCTGGTATATCTACACATTGGAGCAGCACTCAGCCATTAAGAAGGAAAACATTGTTAGCTCAGAGGACTAAGTGCCTGCTTAGGCAAGCGCAGGGACCAGGGTTTGATACCTGCTGTGCCAGCCATCCTTGGGTGTGCTGAGTCAGCGACCGAGGCAGGGTGTGGTGGAGAAGCCTGTAGTCCCAGCCCTAGGGAGGCTGAAAATAACAGGATCACTAAGATTCTGAGCTGTGTAGTGAGACCCTGTGCCACATACACTAAAAAAAAAGAAAAAGAAGGAAAAATTTGAGTCTTTTAAAGGAGAACAGGTGCATCTTGAGACCATAACGTTAAGTGAAATAAAATCAAAGAGAAAAGGTTAAATATCGTATGATCTCTCTTAAGGAGAAACACAAAACATACATAATTCAAAGAGGAAGATGAAATGTAGTTGATTGGTGTGTTAGCCGATACATTGCGTCAACTTGACTGAATGAGCTCAGGCAATTATCAGCGTGGGGACCCAGCCCAAGGTGGGCAGGGCCTAGAAACTGAGAACGGCTTCCTGAGACCTGCCCGGTTTCCTGCTGCCCTGCCCCACTTCTGTGAAGAAGTCCCAGTCTTGAGCGGAGCTTGACTTTTGCAACCGCACCACTTTGGAGAACGGCTGTTATTTGGAGCCAGTGGAATATGGACTGAATCCTCCGCTAACTGTGAGCTAAATAAACCTTTCCTTCCTTCATTTTGAGTGTTGGGTATTTGTCCCAGCAAGGTGTAAAAAACAACTAAGACAAATGGAAATAGGAAAGTAGAAATGAAAGGAGAGCTGAGTGTGGAGATAAAGAGAAGGAGCGGGGGAAGTGAAGAGGATTAAGATTCAATATGAAGACACGGCCACTTCCCACATTCAGTGTATTTGTTACATATTGAAAATACATATTAATTTTAAAAAGAAAGATATTATCAGTCTTTGAAGAATTCCAATTAACCATCTTTCCATCCCATCTCTGCTAGTGTTGACTTTAAATGTCTTTACCTCATCATATAGATGGAACTTAGCAAACACAAATCAACTGCAAGCTGTAGCTTTGCATTTTGTGCTGAGCCTCACTCTTCCTACTGTCTTTGGAATGTACTCCTTGCTCCACTTGGTTTAAGTAAACCAGGAAAGAAACGTAAGCTTCCTAGTAGTTTGATGGACTTTACTGAAGCAGGCACTATGGTTTTATTACAGCAAAAAGGTCCAGGAGACAGCATTAATGCAGACAAAGGAGGAGCTGAATGGTACAGTAGTATATGAGACAATAGGAAAAAGAAAACGTGCTTTGGATGTAAAATCTTCCAATTAATTTTGCCAGGAAATAATTTTATTAGCAACAGGAAAGTAACTGTCATATGGCATAGGTCATGATGTTTCCTTTAAATAGTGGAGAATTGAAGCAATAGCCCTGAGCATAGACTACAGAGTCAAAAGTCAAATTTGTAGAGACAGAATCTACAGACACTTGAGTAGATGAATCATGTTCTAGAACAAATAGACAAGCAGAAGGCCAAAACTTCAACTCTGAGAATGAATGTTCTCAAGATGATGGAGGAAAAGCACAGATGTATATTGAGAACCTAGATGGCTTAAATACCCCTAAAGACAGCATTCTCTGCCATTCATATCATCAGAGAAAATAAGATGGTCAAAATATGCTGTGGGCAGATGTAATTCCTAAAGCCACACAAAATTCTCCCACTTTCTTCATTCCTTTCTGACATGTGAGTCCCATACAGAGTGGCCTTGTACACCATCTGCTCACTGCAAGTTCTAATGTTGTCAACTTCCAGAAGAGGAGGAGCCCTTGAATACAGGCCAGGATGTGTAGCTTATGGAATTTTGGGAGTCTGGGCCAAGATCAGGGAAGAAGCCAGGTTGCAGAAGTTAAAGCCAATTAAGTGAGAGGACCTTCCTGGGTAAGTTGGCTACAGCCAAGTCAGTGACTGGCCAACCATGTCACTATTTAGATGGGAAATTGCAGGGGAGAGGGAGGAATATCTCAAAGAGAAAGGGAGAGTTTTGAAAGGTGGGTTCTCCCAAGTAAAGAAGGAAGAAGGAGTAGCTGCTTGCTGAGGGGTGTCTCAGACCTGCAGACTGGGCCTGTAGACAGTTGCTGAAAGCTTAGAATCTGATGTACAATGTATTAATTATTGAAATTGTCCTATTAATCAGTTTTGAAAAAAAGATAAAATAAAATTACCCCCCTCCCCCCAAAAGAATCTGATATATTTCTTTCACTGTGTTTCTTGTTCTGAAATTTGCTCTTTCAGTTCTCTTTACTTTTCTGAGGTCCCCACAATTATCTCACCTTGGTATTGGAAAGAAATTAATAAAAGACAATTTTACTTGATTAAAATTTTTGATAGCTTTAACCTCTCTCAGGAGTGATTTGTAAGTTTAACGATGTCCTCTTCCCCCACCCCACAACCCAGACAACTCTCTAAAACAGAGAATGTGCTGGAGGAAGTTGAGCAGAATCTGGGTTGAACATCAGGAAGTTAGTATATTTTGACCAGTTAACTTGTGGTTTCAATTTAACTATGCTTCGTTCAGAAATTTGTATTTTATTAAGCTAAGCCTTTTCCAATTTTGTATAACTTTCGCCTTAATTCTTAGTACAGTTAATTTCAAATTTCAGCTTTTTGTTTGTTGTTGTTAAACAAAAAGACAACTTGGGAAAAGGATATTTGTCTGTTTCCAGGCCCTGGGGCATGAGGCAAATGTATGTCTCTGCAGACTGTCTTGGAGATAGATTAGTAGAACCACGCAGAGGACATAAGTTCTGTGGAGAGGTGGCCCATACTGTCGTCTTTTTTTTTGTGTGTGTGTCTATGATAATACTATTCATAGAATTTGTGTCTATTTATTTTTAAAACATTTCTCTCTGTTGCACTTCTAGGTATCTTCCTGAAAAAAATAAACTCATCAGATAGCAGTGACACATGCAAACCTGTGTTTATAGTAGTATAATCAGTAAGAGCTAAATCTTGGTTTAGATGCTCACCAGCAGTAGACTGGATGAAGAAAATGTGGTACTTCTACATAATTAAGTACTCCCCTACCATGAAGGATGAACTAGAGGTATTTGTAAGAAAATGGACACAACTTGAGAACATAATAGTAAGTGAAATAAATGAAGAACACGAAGTTAAATATCACAAATTTTCTCTTAAATGCAAAACTTAAAATGCAAAGAAAGATCAAAATAAAAATAGTAGGAAGTAAGAAGAACTTTCCAAATGAGAAGATGAACAAGCAATGGAAGGAAAAGGAGAACTGAAGAAAATAAATGGAAAAAGGTTTTGCAAAGTACAAGGACAAATAGTTGGAATTAGCAGGGAGGGAAAGTGAGAGACATGGGAGGGGTGGGGACCAAAGAAGAGCTAAGATGAGCGACATGCGCGTGTCCACTCCACACAAAAATGTAATGATCCTATACTGCAAACGTACTGAGAAAAAAGCCTGACTCTTCAGAATAGTATTTTAAGAGCTTGTCAATTGGTCTTGCTAAAATAGAATTTCCAAAATGAGTGTTTGAAATCTGCATGTTATCAAATCCTACAAATGTTGCTTAAATGGCAAGGAAATCTCTGCAAGATATAATAATGTAAAACTTTACTCTGAATTCAGCTTGTTTCATTTGTGCATTTCTACCCCCTTTTATGAGCATTAGAAAGGATTCAACTTGCATAAAAGAAGCCCTCAATTATTTCAGAAAGGCTAGGAATTTCCAAGAAAAATGGTCTCTCCTCAAGTCTTTTATCACTGACAGAAAAATTTCTAAGTTAATTTTTTTTTGTCTTTTTGAAACAGGGTCTCAGTATGCAGTTCAAGCTGGCCTTAAACTCACTTTGTAGCACAGGCTGGTCTTGAACTCACAACAATCTTCCTGCCTCAGCCTCCCAGGTGCTGGGATTACAGGCATGCGCCACCACACCCGGCTCTAATTTTTAATCAATTAAATTTATCGGTACATTTTACATACACACAATGATCACACTCATCATAGAGACTGCACTTCACATGCTGTATCTTGATTTTTCCCCCATTCTTCTCAGCCTCCCTTCCCTTTGTAAAGCCCAAATAATTTCTAAAAGCATACATGAGGTTGTGCCGCCATCCTGTTTTGTATGTGCCGCCTTAGTACATCAACAAACTATGTCAGCTTGTACAGATACTGCCTGATGTTATGTCTGCTTATGGCTATAGAGCTTAAATCATCTATATTCCCAAAACAAAGAGGACACACAAACCTCAGCTGGGGTCATAAAGACCTCAGGCCTAGCTTAGAAAAACATTTAATCTCTAGCCTGGGAACACTCTCCTAAGACAGGCCATTGTGACCCAGCCAGTCTTGAAAACAGTCAAAACCACAGAGTTAACTCATAGTTGTCCTTTTGCCTGCCCCTCTTAGTTTCACTAAAAAGCCATATATTCTTAAATCCACCAATTATTTTAAAGGTCAACCTAAACTAACCAGTGTGATCTGCTTCTGTAATCTCACTTGCTCCCTCCCCATTTTGCGGTTTTTACCTTTATAATCTAAGCCTGATTGTTCATCGGGGCTTCTGAACCTGTGTGTTTGGACAGCCCTGCGTATACATAGATAATAAAGCTTTCCCTTTGTGATTTACATGAGAGACTGACTCTTGGGGTCTTCCTTCGCAGTGACTCGACCCTAACACCTTCAACCCCTCTTCTCCCCATTTACAAAATCTTTGTTTTGATTTCTTCACTCCTTTCTCAATTTTCCCTTTCTTCCTTTCTCCCTCCCCACCTCTATTTTCTTTTTCCTCTGAAGATTTTCGCTCATGACATCTATCATACATTTGATCCTCATTTATACTTTTGGATTTGCACAGCAGAGAATCAATGCAATCTTTACACATGTGTGTTTAATGTGTTTTACTTAACAGTAGGTTCTCAAAGTACATTCCTTTATTTGTAATATCTCAAGATTCTTCTTCATTATGGCTGAGTAGTACTCTTAGTATGAAAGAACCGCATCTTCTTTATTCATTCACTGGTTTTGATAGTTATTTAGGCTTTTTCCAAGATTAGCTATTAAAAATTATGCTTCTATAAACATGGTGACATGGTGCACATATAGGGCTGTAGTGTGATACTTTTAATTCTTTGAGGAAGATACCAAGAAAGGGAATGGCTGAATCCAATGGGACTTCTAGTCTTAATTTTTTGAAAAATTGCCACAATGATTTCCACAGTGGTTACACCAGTGGAGTATTTACCCATCAACAATGGACAAAGGTTCTTCATTCTTTCAAGTCCTGCTAACAATTTTATTGATTAATTACCATTCTTTCTGAAATGAGATGCAATCTCAGTGTTATTTTAATTGGTATCTCTTGAATGGCCAGTGATGCTGAATATTTTTCCATATATTTATTTGCTGTTTCTACATTTTTGTCTGAAGTGTCTATTCATTTCACATGCCCGTGTTTGGACTAGATTTTTAAATTTGAGGTTATTAGTTTTTATTTATGTGTTTAGTACACTCTGTACTAAACAGGGTCTACAGGGTCTCACTATATAGATCGCACTCATAGTGATTCTTCTGTTTTTGGACTCCCAAGTGAAATTCTCTTCCTTTCCTCTCACTGTTAATGACTCCGTCACTAACATCTATTGTCTGCTATCTGTCACAACTGTACCGTATTTTCTTCTGTATTTCTTTATATAAATGAAATCTTTTTTGAAGCACTCAAAGTCTTGCTCTTATTTGTAGTTCATTATTTTTATTACTGTTATTCCATTGTTTGAGTATACAACTGTCTGTTTATCCATTTTGCTGTTGAGGATTATCACCAGGTCGGACTATCATCAGAAAAGTCCTACAAATCTTCTTTAATAAACTTTCAGTTATCATGTGCTTTCATTTATGAGCCATGAAATGAAATTGCTAAGCCAAAGAGACGTATGTTTAACTGTATAAAATATCAGACAATGTTCCACCAGCAATATACACAGATTTTCACTCTTTCATATTAGTCCCCTCAGGCTACTCTAAAGAAATAGGTTGAGTGGCTTATAAACAACCGACAGTTTGGGGTGTTGTGGGGTGCAAATCAAGGTACCAACAGTGTTGGTATTCTGGGAGCTAGCCTGTTGGTTCATAGCTGGCATCGTCTATCTGTGGTCTTAGATTGTAGAAAGGAAAAGGAGTTCCCCAAGTTCTCTTTATGAAGTTCACTAATTTCATTCTTGAGGTCTATCCTCATGAGCTAATTCCTTCCTGAGGTTGTCATCTCCTGACATCATCAAAATGGTGCTAAAGTTTTGAGAGACCACGAGCATTCACAAGCACACTCCATTTTAGGTGATCTAACATTTTAATTACAACCATTCTCATTTGTGTGTGCAAAGTGACATCTTATGTGGCTTGGGTTGCATTTCCTTACAGGATAATTTTGGCATGCTTATTTGGCTTTCCTATATCTTTTAAAATTTTCTTTGTGAGTTGTCTGTTTAAATCTTCTTTACATTTAATTTATTTGCTTTTTTGTTGTTTTTAATAGAGTCATCAGAAGTCATTTTATATGCTGAATATATGTATTTAGCCAGACACAAAGCTTCTAAATATTCCTTTTGAACTATGGCTTGCCCTTTAACTTATAAAATTGTTCTCAGATGAGGAAATGTTTTAATTAAGCAAATCTATGTTTTCTTTTTTTTTTTTTTTTTTTTTTGTAGATCATTCATGCAAACTTAACAGGTTTGGGAAATGCACCAACAATTTCTTGTACAAGCTTCCTGGTTTTTACAAGTACATCTGGATCAAGAATCCATTTTGAATTAAAGTTGTGTATGGAAGAAAGTGCTGACTCTTTATCTTCATTTTTAAAATTATGAATAGCTTCTTTCTT
>PVKA01036441.1:0-21789 GCA_004027165.1 Ctenomys sociabilis
TTTTTTTTTTTTTTTTTTTTTTTTTTTTTGTCTTTTTCAGACAGGATCTCACTATGCAGTTCAGGCTGGCCTTAAGCTCACTTTGCAGCTCAGTCTTGAACTCACAACAATCCTCCTGCCTCAGCGTCCCGAGTGTTGGGATTATAGGCATGCGCCACCACACCCAGCCTCATTTTCATTTTTTAAGTAATATGCTAGCATTCCATCCCATAATATACCACAACAGTAGCCTGGGACACAAGAGGAAGAACAATTTGTCCCAGTTACAGAGATCTTGTTGGTTTAAAGCTATAGGCAGGGGAATGAATAGAAGTGGGGGTGGCTGAGGAGGCCTATAATTCCAGCTCTCAGTTGGCTGAAACAGGAGGATTTTTAAACTCAAGGTTACGGATGGGTGAAATTGTTTCAAAAAAAAAAAAAGAAGGTAAGGAGTGATAAGGGAAGATTACAGATGAAAATTACTAGCAGAAACAAGGGCTGGGGAGACAGCTCAGGGCCATAAGTGCCTGCCTGGCATGCACAAGACCCCGGACTCTATCCCTAGTACTGCAAAAAGAGAAAACAATAAAAACACGAAGCAACTGGAGGTCTAGATGTGGGTGTGGGTGTGGGTGTTGTTGGAAATCGAACACTCTAGTGCACACTAGGCAAGCACTCACCACTGAGATCCATTATTACATTTTTAAACTCGGAGACAAGCTCTTACTGCGTTGCCCACACTGACCTTGAATTTATGACCCTCCTGCCTTGGGCTCCCATGTAGCTGGGGTCCTGGCCACGCACCTCCACACCCAGCTTGGTCTATTTCTATCACCATCTCAAGCTGGCACACATCGCAGTGTCGCTGCTGCCCTCTTGCTATCTTTTTTTTTTTTTTTTTTTTGTCTTTTTGAGACAGGGTCTCATCATGCAGTTCAGGCTGGCCTTAAGCTCACTTTGTAGCTCAGGCTGGTCTCGAACTCACAACAATCCTCCTGCCTCAGCCTCCCGAGTGCTGGGATTACAGGCCTGTGCCACCACGCCCGGCTCCCTCTTGCTATCTTACTGTACCTGAGTCACTTCGCAGGGGGATACTGAGATTGCTTCCACCATGAGGTTACTTGAAAAAGTGCTACTTCGAGTTTGCAGCCTTTTTTTTTTCCTGGAACAGGGGCTTGAACTCAGACCCTTGCGCTTGGGAGGCACTTATTATACTGAGCCATCTCCCTGGCCCTAAAACTCAAATCCATGATATTTTTTTGGCGGAACTAGGGATTGAACTCAGGCCCTTGTGCTTGCCAGGGAAGCACTTATTCAACTGAGCCATCTATCCCCAGCCCCAGCCTTCTGCTGTGAGGTGCAAGGAGTGGAACTGCTGCTAGTCTTAACACAAGAGCACTCAGCTTCAGTGGGTGCTGTTTCCTGTGTGGCTGCTTTAAACGGAGCTGGGGAGATGGCTCAGTGGAGTAAGTGCTTCCTTTGCAAGGGTCTGAGTTCAATCCCGGGTTCTGCCAAAGAAACAAAAACTATCCTATGTGGCTGCTTTAATTTACACATTACTGCCATGTGTGAGTTCCCTTGTTCACAGCTTGGCCAGCACTTGGTATTGTTAGTCTCCTATTTTAGCCATGCTGCTGAGGGTAAAATGGTATCATGTTGTGATTTTACTTTCTCTGCCAGCTAATTAAGCATGTTTTCACTTTTTTGTGTGAAGTACCAAGATCATTTACTATTGACTCTTTTTTTTTTTGTGGAACTGGGGACTGAACTCAGGCTCTTGTGCTTGCCAGGGAAGCACTTATTCCACTGAGCCATCTCCTCAGCCCTACTATTGACTTTTTAATGTTTTTGCATTGGTGGGAACTGACCCATCTTAGATAAATGCTCTCCCACTGAACTACATCCTCAGACCCTTATATAATTTTTTTTTTTTTTTTTTGGTGGGGGGAGCCCAGGGAGATAGCTGTGGCTTAAGTGCCTGCCCAGCAAGCACAAGGTCCCAAGTTCAATCCCCAGTGGGGGCGGGGGAGACAGTCTCACTGAGTTGCCCAGGCTGAAGCCTCAGCTTCCCAGAATGTTTGTATGACAGGTGTGTATCACTATAGCTGACTTCTGCTTCTTGGCTTCTGTGTATTTGCCTGTTCTAGATACTCCAACCTGATCCAAGTGGAATCCTATATAGTATTTGTACTTATCTTAAATAACAGTGTTCTCAAGACTTATCCACTGTGGAACACGAGGGGCTCACCCCTTTTCCTGCTGAATACTAGTTCACTGTATACACATGGATGGCCAGATTGCTGACTAGCTGTTGCTGCTGTGAATGGCGCTGGTGCGAACACTGGTTGGTGTGTGTGGTGTATGCACGTATTTGAGTGTTTTTATTTTTTGAACCTGCTCTAAATCATATGCACTCTGAAGCAGCAAGTCTATGATGATTAGTTCTAACAGCTTTGAAGTGGAGTCTTTAGGGTCTCCTCCACCTGTGAGATAGTTTTACTTCCTGTTGGATTTGAGTACTTTATCTTGTTTAATCATTTTGGCTACAACTCCCACAACTATACTATATGTGTTCAATAAAGTTACCAGTGAAAGGGGTGGTGTGGAGTGGAGGAGAAAGAGAGGGAGAGAGAGAGAGAGGAAACAAAGCTTTTATAGATGGGAAAAGGAGTTGGAAAGGACAGGGAAATGGGAAAAAAAATGTACTGTGTACAGGTACAAATTCTCTATGATGAATGTGACCATTATATATACCTAAAATGTACTAATACAATTTGATTGGAAAAAGGTACCAGGCAAGCAGGGTGTAGTGATGCATTGCTTGTAACCCAGAATTTAGGAGGCTGAGGCAGGAGGTTCATCACAAGTTCAAGGCCAGCCTGGGCTACATAGTGAATTCAAGACCTGGTAATCCAATACTCTGCATTCCTGTAATCCTGTGCAAACTTGTAATCCAGCACTCTGGGAGGCTGAAACATAAAGATTAAAAGTTCAAACCCAGCCTGGGCAATTTAGTAACCCAGACAGTCATTTCCAAGTTTTAAGGACTATGAATATAGCTGTCTGAAGGTCCTTGGTTCAGTCCAGGGGAAGTGGTGAATGTGCTTCTTTTTTTTTTTTGGCAGAACCAGGAATTGAACTCAGGCCCTTGAGCTTGCCAGGGATGCGCTTAGTTCACTGAGCTATCTCCCCAGCCCCGAACGGGCATATTTTGTCTTGTTCCCCATCTTAGGAGAAAAACTTTTTCACCATTATCAATGTAAACTGTAGGATTTTCCTGCATGGCCTTTACTATGCTGAGCTAATGTCCTTCTAGTCCTGGTTTGTCACGAGGATGCTGTGTTTCTACCTCCCCCTTGTTCTGATAGGGCAGCCCACTGGCTGTCATGCTGCATCAACCTTGCTAGCATCCAAGGGACAAACCCCCCTCATCACTGTGTGGAGGATGAACACACACCTCAGCTTGAGCCTCAGAATTGCGCTTTTTCTTCTACTGCCTCACTGTGTATGCAGAGTAGCAGTAATGCATTTTCTTCTGTACAATGCTACATTAAGTGGCTTTACTTTTACCCATCACTTTGATCTTCACCCAAGTCACAAAAGCCCATGTTCAGAGGAGGGCAGGGGTTTCTTGGAGGTGACAGCATCATGGACTCCTGGGAGAGTTCACAGCTGAACGTGGCAGGCTTTTCCAAGTGGGAGTTTAGGTACCTGAGACCTTTCTGACCCAGTTGTGGTCCCTGCCTCGGCTGGGGCTTTGTGTGCTGGGGTCCCAAAGGTGACTTTAGCAAGCAGTAGTCTCAGCCCCCACCCATGCTCAGGTGCTGCTCAGGCTGGGCTGAAATGGGCTTCGGGCACGTGGCACCCTGCACTTTGGAGACCACTGTGCCCTCTGCTAAGGTGCAGAGCTGGGCACCGAGGGCCTGTAGGAGTGGCATGAGCACATGTTCCCTGTTCTCATTCATGGGAAGGATGCCAGGCTAGAGGGTGAGCCCCACCCTGGCTAAGCATCAGGGAGCAACACTGGGTTCTCGAGACACTTCAAGGTTTCCTTGCCTCACTGCCTGCTGTCCTCACACAGGGCTACAAGTAGTTTTGCTTTTTCAGATAGTTTCACCGCATCACTGTTTCCTTTGGTAAGCACAATCTTCCAATCCACCTGCCTCAACCTCCCAGCCTGGTAAGAAATCTTGAGTGAAGAACATTGGTGGGATCTTTCCTTGGTGCTCCTGCCTCCCCAGAGGTGCTTGCTGTGTAACGAAGGTATTGCCAGCAGGACCTCCTACGCGTGCTGATAAGAGTGAGGGACGCTGGGACATGGGGCATTCCCAGGCAGGATCCACCCTGTAAAGCAACTCTGCCAGCCCCAGGTTCCTGACTGCAACCAGCAAGGCCTGCGAGGATTCTGGGCAGTGTCCAGCCCAGCCACAGTACAGATGAAGGGGCTGCAAGGGGCCAAGGAGTCACAGCCTAAGGAAGGTGACAGGACTGCAGGCCAGTCAGGACAGGCATGAGGCTGGCACAGGCTCCTGCCAGACAGAGGTGGGGCCCACATAGTATGTCGAGGATGATGCCACACATGGGCAAGAGAAGTTTCTCAGTCTCCTCAGCTGCCACAGTTGACTTTATTTGTGAAGCTTCTAGGCACAGCCCAGACACGCAGAGAACACACTGGAAGCTCGAGGTGGTCATGGGGCTGCCAGGCCTGACCTACTCTCCCTTCCCAGGTGGGCCTAGGAGAGCAGCCCCAGACAGACACAGCACTGGCATTGGAGCTCTAGCTCCTCCTCCCTGGGCAGAACAGGTTGGACCTAGCACAACGGCCCCTCCGGCTCAGCTCCACTGTTGCTGGACCAGCTGGTATCACCACTGGTGTCTCTTCTGGTCCACCTGAATGGGGGCTGGGGTCCTGCCCTCTGAGACATCCCCACCCCACAGCCTCTGCTCCATAGGCTGCTCAGTTCACATGACAGCTTCAACAGTGGGGACAGCAGCTGCTTCAGGTCCAGGCCAGGTGGAAGATAGGCAGCAGAGCACACAGAGAGCACGTCCCAGGCTTTGGCACAGCCCAGAAGGCAGGGACAGCAGGGCAGGGGACAGCTGCACCAAGGAGTGCAGAGCACTCCCAGGTGGCAGAGTCTTTAATGGCAAAGCAGCCTGCAGCCCATCATTGGGACTAGCACTCCACAAAGCCAGGGCCAGCGAGACATAAAAAAACCCAATCCCAACACAGGGCACAGGTACTGCACCAACATACACACTGGACCATATGAAACGAAGACCTTCCCTGCCTCTGGTCAGAGTCCTGTCCTGGGGACACAAAGGCTGCAGTTCCTCCCGGCCCCCATTTCTAGTGTGGGTCAGGGATAGAAGAGGCAGCCAAGCCAGGAGGCTACACCTTGTAGAGCGTCTGCAGCAGGCTGTGGCGGGCAAAGGAGCAGGACTCCAGGGCACCGTTGGGCCTACAGGGAAAAGCAGGACATGAGGGGCAGATACAAGGGTGGCAAAAGGATCTGTCGCCCACCTGGGGACTCAGTGCTGTCCTTTTCACCAGGACTTGAGACATGAGCCCTTTGGTCCAGCCCAACAGCCGAGTAGGGACTCCAGCCCAGCCAACAGGGGGCACAACTTGGCCACACTCACTTGGTGATGAAGGCCAGCAGCAAGGGTGTAAGGGCCTTGGGAAAGTAGTCTTGCTGAACCACGTGGTTCAGCGCCATCAGGGGGCCATAGAGGCTGGTGATGGCCTTGATCTTGTCTTCACTCTGCGATGGGAACAGAGAAGCTGGGGGGACTCCAGGTGACCTTGCCCCCTACCATACAGACACAGCTCAGCCCCGTGATGGGGCCCAACCCAAAGGAATCCCTGGCCCTGAGACACACTGCCTCACCTTGAGCAGGCCCATGTGGACCAGCAGCCTAGTGAGGAAGGCGTTGGCGTTGAAGGCTGAGGAGCTGAAGGCCTTCCTCATGAGGGCATCTGCGGCATGAGTAGAGGGTGGCAAGGTGAGATACAGGAGAGGAGGCATGGGCCACAGACTTCCAGAGTCCTCACATACAAGCCAGGCCATTTCCCTGCCCCAACCAAATAGGGACACAGGAGGGAAGTCAGGGACACAAGCGCCAGGGTGAGGGCAGCTAGCACCAGGGAACAGCAAATTGTTTCCCATCTTAGCCTCACAGGTAAAACAATGTGGGGACAATACCCCTGGGCTACCACACATGGGGTGGAAGACCCAGTGAAGAGAGGGACAGCGTGGTTACTCTGGAGAACAAACAGCTGACCCCAGAATACTCAGCCTGGGTTCCCACTGAAGTCCCCATTCTATCTCCACCACCCTCGGAGCTCAAATCTAGGAAGGAGCACACATGTCACTGCTCCTGTTTCTGTTGCCATGAGCGATGCCCTTATTCATTAGGCCCTTCCTCCTCTCTGCCCACCTCTGGGCTCAAACTGATGGTGACAAAGTAGAAGAGGACACTCAGAGAATGGGGCTAGGACCCCAGAGCCAGAAAAGGAAGCGGGCTCCTCTGTGCCACACCTGCCTGCAGCTGTGGACATGGGAGTTGCATGCCTCTCCCAGACAGGAAGTATGCATGGGATCTTTGGGATGTTTACGTCCTCCTAGGTAGGCAGGGTCTGACCCAGCCACACGGCTTTGGGAAAGGCCTTAATTTCCCCAGCTGTGGATACTGCAGAGTGCTCAGACACTCCTCTGGAGGACCATGGCGAGAGCCCAACAGAACGGCTTGAAGGGTTCTGTCAGCAGAGGGTTCTGGACACCATCAATCAACATCCCCTGTGGGATATCTCTAGCCTGGCCCACATTACCTACTGCATCCTGCACTGCCGTCCTCACTGTGGCCTCATCCTTGAACACTGAAGACACCTTCAGGAAGGCTGAGACCACCTTCTCTGGGTCAGATGTGTCAGTCTGAAGACATGAGAGACAATGGCAGATCACCAAGGTTAGAGCCCAGGACTCTGGCATATGGTGACGAGAAGTCTAAATTAAACTCTGCTTCTGACCAGAAGAGGTCTGGAAAGATGGGGGGACCACAAGAGCTGGTGGGCAGGATGCAGGCAGTCCCTTCAGCTGCCTCCCATCTGACCTACAGCACCTAGGCAGCTGGGAGCAGGTGGCTGGACAGAAGAAATCACACAGAATGCAGACACTGTCCACATGCAAGGAAGCCAGAGCTACTTCTACTTCTCTAGTAATGGGGGCAACAGGGAAAAACAAGCTGCCAGGAAGAGTGGCTTGCTTTGAAGTGACAGACATACTGGAATAAAGAGGCATAAGAGCTCTACCTAGAGGAAACTGAAATAGTATGACACGAAGCTTGCATTAGCTCGGTATGGTTTTACACATCTGTAATCTCCCAGCACTCTTTGAGGCTGAGGAAGGAGGATAGGAAGTTCTACCTCAGCCTGGGCAACTTAAGTGAGACCCTGTCTCAAAAAAAGTACTTATTTATTTTTGTGGTACCAGGGATAGAACTCGGAACCTTGCACTTGCCAGGCAAACACTTTTGCCATTGAGCTATCTCTCTGGCCCTCAAAATTAAAAAAAAGGAGGGGCTGGGGAGATGGCTCAGTAGAATAAGCGCTTCCCTAGCAAGCACAAGAGCCTGAGTTAATCCCCAGTTGGGCAATAAATAAATAAATAAGCAAGCTGAGATATTCAGTGTGAAGGCCCTGGGTTCAATCTCAAAATTACACTAAAGCACAGTGCGTGGCACAAACAGGTAATCACTAATTTCCTCAGAACAAAGCAACAACCAACCAAACGGTAAGGATGGAGAAAGGGCAGTTTCACTGGGTAAGCATGGGGCCAGGCAGGAGACCATGCCAAAGCCAGCTGCTGACCATGCAGAAGCCCAGGGATACATTGGACATCTGGGTGTGAATCCCATGTGGTGAGGTTGGGGTGGGCAGGCTGCCCTTACTGCAGTCAGGGGGCTCACAGATACCCTGCGCACTCTTAGTTGTGTGTATGCATTTTTTATTTGGTGTGTGTGTATGGGGTGGCTCAGTCCACGCTATGGGCAGGGATGGCATGACATGTGGTGCCAGGCATCAAACCACAGTCCCTGCACTTGCCTAAGCAGGTGCCTTAGACCGCTGAGCCATTTCGCCAGCCCTGTTTGTTTCTTGAGACAGGGTCTTGGCTCAGTAGCCCAGGCTGGCCTTGAAGTTGGGGTAATCCTAATGCCTCAGCCTCCCAAAGCTGGAAATATAGGAGTGTGCCACTATGCCTGACTACATGCATTTACTGTTTTTTTTTTTTTTTTTCAGAACCGAGGACTGAATGCAGGCCCTTGAGTTTGCCAGGCAAGTGCTTATTCTACTGAGCCATCTCCTTGGCCTTTATATGCCTGCACTTAAAAGCATAAAAGAACCCAAGGGCCAGGCCCTTAGATAACAGCAACCCCTTCCCTCTCCCTGTGCTCCACTGTCCCGTCTCTGTGGAGGATTCTCACCTGCTGGGCTATCAGCGCTGAGCTTTTGGGCCCAAGGCGCAGCAGCTTCTCAGGAGAGGGGAAGGCCAGGAAAGTGGAGACATCGGCAGGCAGTGATGGGGCTGGCTCCTGAAACAGGTGACATAAAGTGGTGGGACTGGGGGGTGGGGCTCTACAGATTCCCAGCTCCAGAATACCCCCCCTCACTCTAGGCAGACCTGGGCTAAGGGCTGAACTGTCTACTACTCCACACTCTAGGAGTTCCTCTAGATGGATCCTTGTGGGGCCATGCAAGGCCAGAAATGACTCGGGAGAGGCCACCAGGAACTGGAGTGCAGCTGGGGTCAGAGCGGCAGTGGGCACAGAGGGGCTGGGACAGCAGCCTGAAACCACTGTCACCATGATGCTTACAGAACCCTAGAGAGCACCCAACTCATCTGGGGCAGGGTACTCCTGGGCCTTCCCAAAGCTGCCTGGAGCTTCCTTTGGGAATTATGAAGGAACACGAATAGATTAGGAGTGGCCATCAGGGCCTGGCAAGGGACACCAAGTGTGTGCTACAGTCCCAGCTACAATCTCTAGAGCACAAGGCTGGCCCTGAAGGAGTACTAGGATAACCCACTGCTGGGTGAGAAAAAACACCTGTTTATACTGATACTCATATAAAAGTAGCATGTAGATCCAGGTGTGGTGGTGCATGCCTGGCATCCCAACTACCTGAAAGACTAAGGCAGGAAGATCAGTGAGTTTAAGGCCAGCCAGAAATATAAAGTGAAACGCCAAAACCTAAATAAATGAAAAGCATTGTGGCCACAGCAGTGACAGGAGTTTACCCCAGGGCTGGAGTTCAGAATTTTCCTTGAGGGTGTAGCCAGTTCCTCTTCCTGTCTTTGCTGCGGTTCTTCTTCCTCTTCCTCCTCTTCCTCCTCCTCCTCTTCCTCATCCTCTTCTCCTTCCTCCTCATCTTCTTCCTCATCCTCATCCTCACCCTCATCATCACTGCAGAGAGGAGCTGGCTAAGGCAGAGCCTCTCTACCCTTGACCCAACACTGGCCCAGAGGCCTGGCCCTGTGAGGGGCAAAAAGACAGCCCTGCTCCCAGGGAGGACACAGGAGTACCCCTGCCACTCAAGGCACCACACTAGCTCTTGGGGATCTGAGCCTCTGAGGGGCCTGGCTGCCAGAGGGGTGTAACTGCCTGCTATGCAGATGAGGATGCTGGGAGGGAATGGCCTGGGGTGGCTGGCATGAACTGGCTGTGACGGTGCAGGAGGCTGCTGTGCCCCACTGCCCACCTGCCCTACTCTGTATAGAACACTGGAAAATCCCTTCCTTCCCTGTGGCACTGAGGACTAATCCCAGGGCTTTAGTACTGAGCTATATCCCCGGCCCTGTTTTATTGTCTGAGACAACAGGCTCTTGCTAAAATCTCCAGGCTGGAGAACTACTGATCCTGCTGCCTCAGAGTCCTAGCAAACTAAGACTACAGGTGTGTGCTGCCAGGCCCAGCTTTCCTTGTGCCAACTGCTTCCTTTCTAGTCAGTTTCAGGAATGCGTCATTTCCCAGCCTGCAGCTCCCACAGCCTCCTGTCCCCCACATTTGCTGTTTGCCCTGTCAGCCTCCAACACTCACCCTCTGCAGAGGGCACCATGATTGGTACCTACCACTCCAGCGGAGCAGACAATAGCTTTGTCACCCTGCCCCATCTCTGCCACTCAGAAACCTTGGTCACCCTCTGTCCTGGTGCCAGCACAGAGCCTGGTACACACAGGTGCTCAGACAGTTTCTGGGTGAGTATGCAGAGGAAGGAATGTGGGTACATGGGGCTACCCGCCTCCTACCTAAGGGACGCCAGCACCTTGGCCATGTTGAAGCCGTCCAGCACCTCCTGGAGCTGCTCACAGCCCTCCTCTCCGAGGGCATTGCCTGCTCAGAGGGGACAACAAGGTGAGAATGGTGCAGGGCCAGGCACCAGAGCTGTGCTAAGGGCCCCCTGGCCCCATTACCATTGAGGTCCAGCTTCTCCAGCTCAGCCTTGTCAGCTATGGCCTCCGCCACTGCCAGGGCAGCATCTCGCTTGATTTCGCAGAAGGACAGATTCAGCTCCTAGAAGAAGAGGAAGGTAGAGGCTGGCAGCTACTAGGGGGCCAGGTCCTGCTCCCCGGCCCGGCTCTTCTAGTGGCATAGGCACCAGAAGCCAAACACACCTGATAAAATGATGCTCATGCCCCTAAACATGACCAGTGCAAGGTACACTGATACTGTACCACTTCCATCCCTCCCGTGACAACAATGTGCCTCAGAGAGACAGAATGATATGGAAGGGCAAGGGGCTGGGCTCCCCCCTCCCATGAGCAGGACCCATATCCTAGAGTGCAGTAGCACCTTGAGCTTGGGCAGACCCCCTCGCACAGCATCCGCAATGGCCACAGCCCCCTTGGAGCGCACCAGGCAGTCTCCAAAGTTGATCACTTCCACCTGCCGCAAGGTCTTCAGGCTCTGTGAGGAAGGAACAAGGTCCAAGGTAAGGGTGCAGGCCACACTGTTCTATCCCCATGCTGTCCTCTCATGTCCTAGATTGGTGTCTCCCATAGCTCAGCTCCTCTCCTGACCTCTAAGGGGCTTCTAGTGTGTGGGCTCCATCGCCAACAAGTCTATTGCTGCACACCACCCCCTAGAGCCCTCTATGGCCCCCAATTACTTACATGACAGGGCCTTGTGGAAACAGTGAGGCTCTGGGGTCTTGCTCCCTTCCCCTCCATCATCCCTCCTGCACCTGCAGGACCCAGGCGCAAGGCTCCCTCCTAATCCAGGCCTCTCATGCCCCATGATCCCTCCATCTACTCATCCCACTCTCTGTCCACTTGTCCCACACAACTCAGCCAGCACATGAGCTCTTTCAGAAGCCAGCCTAGCCACATCAGAGCTTGTCCTGAGTGCTTCCACGTCCACACTTGTCTGGTGACACCTACAGCACCGGGAGCACTGTGGAGTGCTTGCCAACCAGCACCCTCACTCACACTGCTTGGTGGCTCCCTGCCCTCCATAAGGAGGGACCCATGGGACCTGCACCTGCTACAACCTGGGCACCACACAGGGGCTCAGTGAACTGCTGCTGGGTGAGTTCATGCAGGAAGCCAGGGCAGGCCTTGTCTCCTGCAGCCTAAGGATGAAACAGCCCCAGCACTGGAGGCAGGTGCAGGCTGTGCAGCACTCAGGGAACAGTGCGCAGCCTCCTTGTAACTGCGGCCCTATTTCAATGTGCACACACAGCAGGGAAGAAGGCAGAGCAGAGGTAGCAGCCAGGCACTGGCTAGCCAGCCAGAGAGGCCTGACACACCCGCCCACCTACCTCGGCCATGGCCACCGCACCCTTCTCGGTGAAGGTGTTGTCATTGAGGTTGATGACCTGCAGCAGCGGGTTGATAGCGAATGCCTGGGCCAGAGCTGTGACACCAGGGTGGTTGATTCCATTCTGTGGCATGTGCACCTCCTGCAACGTCCCGATGATCTGTGAGGGCAGGAGGACAGTGAAGAGTAGGCCCCAGGCCAGCAACAACAGCAAGGACATGTCAGGGCATCTCTGTCCCAGGTGCTTGGTACAGTGTAGAAGGCTCAGAACAAGCCATGCTGCTTAACACCTCTTGTGCCTTACACTCATCAGCCAGCTAGGAAAGCCCCTGGGTCGCTCCTCAGGAGCCAGCCCAGAAAAAATGTTTTTAAATTGCAATAAAAATAAATAGGATAGCCGGGCGTGGTGGCGCACGCCTGTAATCCCAGCACTGGGGAGGCTGAGGCAGGAGGATTGTTGCGAGTTCAAGACCAGCCTGAGCTACAAAGTGAGCTTAAGGCCAGCCTGAACTGCATAGTGAGACCCTGTCTCAAAAAGACAAAAAAAAAATAAAATAAAATAAAAAAAAATAAATAGGATTACAAAGGAAGTCCACTGAAATGAAACAGTTATCAAAACACAGAAAAAAAGGGCTGGCCAAATAGCTCAGTGGATTAAAGCACCTGCTTAGGCAGACACTGGAGCCAGGGATTCGATCCCTGGCCAGCCATACCAGCCCTGTCCCCTCACACCCCACTGAGATGGTGACTGAGACTGGGCATGGTGGGAGGCTGAACATAGGCACAGCACTGCGAGTCTGACCTATATAGTGAGAACTTGTAGACCCTTCCCTAAAATACAAAAAAAAAAAAAGAAAAAGAAAAAGAAAAAAAATCAAAATGTAGCCCAGGTGTGTTGGCACACACCTGTAATGCCAGCACTGGGAAGGCTGAGGCAGTATTGTTGTGGCTGCATAGGTAAGATTAAGGCTAGCCTGAACTACATGGTAAGGCCCTGTCTCAAAGAAAAAAAGTGTGGGGAGCTACAGGGGATGCAGCTCAGCAGCATAAGCACCTGTCTGGCAAGCACATAGGTCCTGAGTTCTATCCCCAGTACCAGGAAAAAAAAAAAAAAGTATGCTATGGTCACATAGGTACTTGTTTCCATTGTACTAGGGATTAAACATAGGCCTTTGCACTGAGCTACATCCCCATTCCTTTTCATTTTCTATTCTGGAATAGGACTTCACTAAGGCTGCTAAGAAAACTTGTAATACTGGGGCCGGGGAGTGGAAAAAACGCTTCCCTGGCAAGCGTAAGGCCTGAGTTCAATCCTTGTTTCCACAAAAAGAAAGAAAAAAAAACCTTATAATCCTGTCTTAGCCTACCAGAGTGCTGAGAGAAAAACAACGCACAGTCTATGGTATTCATGAAAAACAAGATCTGGGAGTTTACTGTTACAGCAACTTGTATATACAAGAAACAAATTTCTTTTTTTCTCTCTCTAACTTTGGTGACAGTCTCACTCTTACCTGGGCTGCCCCTAAACCCATCGGCACCAGTAGCCCTCCCAGCTCAGTCTCCCTGGTAGCAGGGACTACAGGCTTGTACCACTCCATGAGTTTGACTGAGCAACTCAGCAATATCCTATTTCAAAATTCCAGGGGCTGGGGAGATGGCTCAGTGGAATAAGCACTTGCCTGGAAAGCATAGGAGCCTGAGTTCAAAGTTATGTGACCCATGTGATGCTGGGCTCCTCTTGAGTAGTCTGTGTCTTCAGTAAGTTGCACATTGGGGCTGGGGATTTGCCTAGCAAGCTGGAAGCTCTGGGTTTGGTTTGTGGCACCAAAAACAAAAAATAGAGGCCAGGGAGCTGGCTCAATGGAATAAGCTCTTCCCTGGCAAGTGCAAGGGCCTGAGTTCAATCCCTGGTTCCGCCAAAAAAAATATAAATAAGTAAATAAATAAACAAACCTCTCCTATAAGTTGCAAATGATGGTAAAAAGTGATCTCTCTTGGTCCTCTTTGGTTTTCCACTCTGAGTGATAAATATGACACAAAATGCGGGGCTCAGATATAGCTTGGTGACAAGGCCCTGGGTTTAATCCCTAGTCCCCAAATACTCTCCCTAAAACAAAGTGCAAGATATGTATAACCAGATGCTTATGTCCTGAGTAACCAAAGGTTATTAAAGAATTTAGGAATCAAACATTACACTCAGGAGCTGGGGGTGTGTGTGGCTCTGTGGGATCCTCACTGTGTGGGGGGATCAGCACCCTCTAAAAGCCATCGTTCCCAGGTTATAGTGTTTAGCTATGTTGAGATAGCAACGCTGTGATTTTCTCTCTCTGTGCTCACAGACCCCTTGAACTCTCCCCCACTCTGGGTTAAGAACCCTCTTCTAAGCATAGCAGAGGCCAACAGAAAACAGAAAAGAGAAGCAACCAGTACCCTGCCTGCCCCAGAAGAGGTTGAGTGCTCTCCAATCAAGTAGTCCCAGGAGTCACAGACAGGCAAGGTGAGGGTTTTTAGATGCAACCTGGTGGACAGGCCACTACCTTAGGCAACCTTCCCATGAACAGGGTAGGGAGGTAGCTCAGTGGAAGAGCACTTGCTTAGTGTACATGAGGTCCTGGGTTCAAGCCCTAGCACCAAAAAACAAATCATAAAATAGCAGAAGGGAATAGAACCCAATGTTCTACCCCTGTGGGAGGCGCACAGAGTTCATCATCAGCGCCTCAATACAGGGCCCCAGAAAAGCAGAAAGAGGAAGAGGCCCTGCTCCTGGTTGTTTCCACTTGTCTTGTGTCCCCGTCTGACAAGTATGTATGTTTAGTTCCCATTGTCCTTGATGCTGCTGAGGCAAGTGACACTCTCAGACCAGGCACCTGCCCTGCCCAAGGTTATAGTCTTCTCAGAGTGTGGAGCTGCTGCTGACCTACCAAGGTGGCAGAGGGTGGGGGAGAACTAAGGACATTTTGGGACTAGGCAGGAAGTGGCTCACTTTGCCCAACGGGGCAGGACACAAGAAATCACTCACCCCAAAAGCTTCTGCCAAGGCAGTGGCTCCATCATTCTCCAGACGGTTCCTGCCGGCTACAAAGAGCTTCAGGGCCAGTGGCTTGCCTTGGGCGCTGGACTTGCGATGACACTCAGTCAGAGCTGCTGCCAGGATCTGTGAGGAGGGGTAAGGCACAACTCACTAATGCACACAGTTCCCCCAGGCTGGCTCAATCCTCCAGCCTCAGAGCCAGAACACAGGTGCATGCCGCCACTGAGCTCAGAAGCCCTCTATGGTCAGGAAGCAACTGAAAGACTCTAGATCCAGAACTTAAGCCTAGACAGTGCTTGAGGGAACCAGGCTCAAGCCACAGTTCAGATATACCATCTGAGAAGGCCCTGGCCTGTGATGGCCAGGCACCGCAGGGTGACAGCTGCCTAGGCACAAACCTAAAGCCAGCTTACCCTGTTTCTAACATGGAGCCAAGAGCTAGCTTCCATCCTGATGGTATCACAAGGCAAAGTCCAAGTGCTGATTAGTAGCTGGACATGGTACAGCATACCTGTAATCTCAGCACATGGAAGGCTAAGGCAAGGGAATCATTAAATTCAAGAACAGCCTGGGCTACATGGTGAATTCAAAGCCAGCCTGGATTACATAATGAGACCTTGACTTAAACAAAAAGAAAAAAACTAAATAAATAATTAATGTTTGAAATTCCACACTGGGGCTGGGGAGATGGATCAGTGGAATAAGTGCTTCACTGTCAAGTGCAAGGGCCTGAGTTCAATCCTCAGTGCAGCCAAAAAAAAAAAGAAAGAAAAAGAAATTCCACACTGTTCTTAGTGTAATGCAATCTCACAGTCCTGTCAGTCCTGTCAGAAAGTGAATCATTTGTTTTGTACAGAATGTCCACCAAACAGACACATACTGCCTGCTAACTCCTTCAGCATCATTTTATGTAGTAATGGCCTCAGAGGCCAAGAGGCCAGGCATGGTAGTGCATGCCTGTAATTCCAGTATTTAGGAGGCTGGGACATCAGGATTACCAGGAGTTCAAGGTCACTCTGGGCCACATAACAGGTTTTTGTTTAAAAAAAAAAAAAAAGAGAGAGAGAAAGAGAGGGAAAGAGAAAGCCTAAGAGAAATGCTTCTGGCCATTTGCATAGGCCAAACCAAAACTGTAAACTGCCCCTTTAAGTGAAAAGCTGAGAGTTCTTAACAAAAGGGAAGAAATACAATCACCTGCTGAGGTTGCTAATATCTATAGTATACTAAGATGTTTTGCAACCATATTCACATAATTTTTCTTGTAGTATACTGGTATAACTGCTGTATTTGTTGTTATTCTCTTACTGTGCCTCGTCTGTAAGTTAGATTCTATCACTGGCATGCATAGGGAAAAGCAGTACAGTTAAGGCTTGGAACTATCCATGAGTTCAGATACCCAGGGAGGTCTTAGAATGCAGCTAGTGGATCAGGAAGGACTAAGTCCAGGTCGAGTCCCAGAGCAGAGCTCTGGTCCACTGAGAAGCCCCATCCACGGGTTCAAAACTCTGCTTCCTAACCTCATTCCACCTACTGCAAGTATGCATAGGCCAGACAGGCACCAGCCAGTAGAGGCGCTCCAGGGCCTCAGGTTCCTGGCACTGCTGCAGGGAGGTGAGGTGACACCCTAAACTCTGGGTTGACTGTACCTGATCTGTGTGGGTACGAATATTCTCACATCATAGCACATGGGCAGCCCGCTGCCAAGCCAGACTCAAGAGAACGGCATGTGAACAGACATGACACTTGTCCTTCCTGTGGGGCAGAGGGCAGTAGACACCCTCTGAGAGGGTGGCCACTTTGGCTCCTCAGCCTGCGGCACTGTGCGCCTCATCTCAGTTCCCCTTGCTCTGAATGGAGCTGTGTGGATGAAGGATCAGATTCTACCCCCACCTTACCATGACCCACACAGGCTTGCCTTTCCAAATCTGAGTTTATTCATGTGGGCAAAGTGGGACTTACCATTCAGAGTGAGGCATATAAACATTGGCACAAAGATGTTCCCAACCCCTGCTTGCTCTGTGTCCCCCAACCTTTCCCTTTAATCAGGATGTGCATGGGGGAGGGGACAAACTGGAACTCAGTTCTTAGCTATGGGCCTAAAGGATCCTGGGGGACAAGCAGGAAATACAGAGGCTGCCCCTCAGTGCCATGCTGGCAAACAAATAAACTTTTCTCCACCACTGACCAGCTGGCTTCCTACAGGGGGCAGCATGAAGGCCATTCAGGGTGCTAGGAGAAAGAGGCTGTCCTTCACAACAGCACATTTTTTTCTGGGATCCTTCCTTGCCCTGGTTCTGCCAGCTGTTCTGAGTGACAGTGATTGTAAGAATGCCACAAGCCTGCATTTTGCAGAGCCAGCAGATCGGAGCAGGTTACCCAGCAGTACTGTCTCTGTGTTGCCAGGCAACATGAGAACTTGAGATGGTTGCCTGGCAACCCTACCCTTCTAGACTTCTCTCCCTATGGGCCAAAGGCTGTTGCCTCTGAGATCTTTCTCCTTTAAAGTGAAAAGGCACCCAGAGGGGTGGCCCGGGGTCCAGAACACATTCCATGGATGTGGACACGGGACAGACTATGCAGGCCCTGACCTACCTTGCCACCACCAATGCCCATGCCACAGTTGTTAAGCTTGAGCTCATGCAGGGTGAAGCATGCTGGGCTCTTGAGCAGAGCCTCAAAGCCTCGGACGCCATCAGGCCCAAATGCGTTGTCACTCAGGTCAAGCTCCACCAGCTGGGCGCCAGCAGTGATGAGTCCCTCCCCTAGTGAGATCTGGGCAGAAAAGAAGCAAAGGTTGGTTTTCCAGATGCCCACCAGCTGCTGCTTCTGTGCCAGGGCTGGCCATGCGCTCAGGGGATAGACATATAGGTCACTAACTTGGGCCTTCCTGGCACCAAGGTTCCTATTATGTGGCCACACTGGAAACTCCTGAGGGCTTCTAACTGTTGTATCGGACAAGGGAGAGGAGCTGGGAGGCCTCCCTGTAGGGTGTGGTAGATGAGCTCATGCTGAATGACATCAGTCAATGAGAAGGCAACAGTACCAAGAGATGCAGAGACAAGTATGAAGGGAGGCTGTGTGTGCCAGAAGGCAAGTGAGGGGTCAAACCAGGTCAAGAGGGCCAATTAGATAGCTCAGCAGATTAAAGCACCTGCTTAGGCAGACACAGGGACCGGGGTTTGATCCCCAGAGTGCCATGCTGGCCTCACCCCCGTGGCATGCTAAGAGGGTGACTGAGACTGGGTGTGGTGGTGCATGCCTGTGATCCCAGTGCTGGGGAGGCTGAAAACAGGAGGATCACTACAAGTCCAATCTGCATAGTGAGACTCTGTAGACCCTGTATTAAACACATAAGGAAAAAAAAAAAAGAACATAGGTATGACCTGAAAGGACTAGCTCTGTGGTGGTGGACAAAGGAGGAAGTGAGGGACAGACGGTGAGAAGTAGGTGGCCATATGTCCTCTGGGAGCTGGGACGGTAATGTGGGCAAAGCAGGGGCCAGCTGGTGCAACAGGAAGCAGATGGGAGGAAGATGACCCTATTCACAGGGAGTTTATAAAGCTAGGGGCTCCCTAGCATGGCGGGAGGCAGGGAGGTCCCACAAATGCCCTTCATGTTCTGAGGGGCTGGCAGATGAGGATGGCAGAAACCAGATTTGGTAGAAGGTGGAGCTTTCTGGGAACCTGCAGAACTGGCGTTATCTACCGCCCCAAAAGAAATGGTCCAGGAGCAGGGAGGGCAGAAACAGGACAGGGAAGGCAGCTTATAGCAGAAGGTGGAAGAACATTCTGCTTTCACTCAGCCCAAGCCACGTAAGTAGTAGCTGAAGACATGTCCGGTATCTTTCTGCCATTCAGTTCTCAAAAGCAAGACGATGGGGGCTTGTGGGTTAGCTCAGTTGTTTAAAGAACCTGCCTCAATCAGGTGCAGGGGACCGAGGTTCGATCATGCCACACCAGACCTGCTCTTAAGGCAGCCAGAGCCAGCCCCCCCTGAAAAAAAAAAAAAAAAAAAAAAAAAAACAGTTCTCAAGTTTAAAAAAAAAAAAAAGCAAGATGAGATCCCCTGTGGCCCCAGAAGGCCCAGCCCCAGCAGCTGGCCATAGCAGATCTCTCTCTGCGGTTTCTGTCTGCATCTGTGCCACTCCCTGTCACAAGCCCTCTATCCCCTCTCTGCAACTCCTCCTCATAGAATATGGTAAGAACAGCTCCACCAGGCTGGAGCAAATCAAGCAAAAACTCATAAAACAACAGGTAGTGTGACAGCCCCAGCAAGTGTGCCCAAAGGAGGTTTCCCTTGCCACACTTTCTACCCTGCTATAAGGCACCGACATGAATTCAGCTGACAAGAGTTCTGAATCCCAGCCCTGTCAACTCCAAAAGCCATCTCAAAGGCTACACAAAGGCTGCCTGAATGTCATTAAAGCACCTGCAGGACTCCAGGGGGCTCTGGAAGAAGGCTCCTTAGAAGGGCGAGGGATGCAGGGCATCTCTGAAATCTCAGGGTTGGATACAGGAATGGAGGCCCAAGGAGGAGGCCATGGCTGGTCCACAGGGGCAGGTGACCACTGCTGGGGCCTGGCCTTGCTCCTCAAGGCCAGGTGGGCCTGGTTCTGCTGTGTCCTGCCCTCTTTTGACAAAACCCAGGCTCCACAAGGAAGAGTATAGGAAAAAAAATCAGGGAACCACCACAGGGGACCCGCATCAGGGGAAGTGCACTCATCCTTACCAGCGCTGGTGGGATCTCAGACCGGAGGCGCCCCGTGAACATGTCGCTCCAGTGACATCGCTGAGCAGGAGAAAAAGCAAAGATTTAGCCAGAGACCCTCAGGAATCTAATGTGAAGCCATATGCATCGCCTCACCTTGTAGCACAGATGACCTCAGCATTATAAGATAACCTGTATTTTTTTTGGTGGTTTTCAGAAACAGAACACAGGACTTTATAAACTAGTCAAGGGCTCTACTACTACACACCAACCCCCTCCTTTTTTTTTTTTTGGTATTGGGGATGCAATAGAACCTGCTTTGAGAATACTGGGTAAAAAGAATCCAAACTGGGGCTGGGGAGAAGACTCAGTGGAATAACTGCTTTCCTAGCATGCGCAAGGGCCTGAGTTCAATCCCTGGTTACACACACACACACACACACACACACACACACACACACACACACACAAAATCCAAATGAAAGGATTGCAAGTCTGAGTTCCAATTGGGCAATTTAGCAAGACCCTATCTCTCTCTTTCTCTCTCTTGTCTTTTTGAGACAGAGTCTCACTGTGCAGTTCAGGCTGGCCTTAAGCTCACTTTGTAGCTCAGGCTGGTCTTGAACTCACAACAATCCTCCTGCCTCAGCCTCCTGAGTGCTGGGATTACAGGCATCAGGCATGTGCCACAATGCCCAGCAAGACCCTATCTCAAAATAAAACAATAAAAAAGGATGTAATTCAGTGGCAGAGCCCCTCCTGGCTTAATCCCAGTACTGCCAAGAAAAAACAGAGGTTCTGAATGATCCTTTGTGTCGGCCAAGGAGGAACACCTGGATCTAACCTTCAGAAAATAACCTGCCTTGGCTGAGAGGAGTGGCCAGCTGGGGCCTCTGGCTGCAACCCCTCCTACTCTCTCACTGCACTGGAGCCCAAGTCTGGCCAGGGTTTGTCATTAGAGCCACAGAGATGCATATGTGACCAATTCTGCAGCCTTCCCTCCTCAGAGAGGCCGGAACCATACTGAGAGCTTCACTGTCACAGGTGTTACCTCAATATCCTCTGCACACCTAATTCCATTTGGATCTGCTCACTGCAGAGGAGAAACGCTGGGTGCTGGGTGCCCTGGGAGGCCGTAGGATAATGAAGAAGTCACCAACACAGGGCCTGGGATGGAAGCTGCTCAACTTGCAGAATTGGGCCTCACCTTCAACTCTGACTTCTTCTCTAAGGCCTTGGCGATGACCCGGGCCGCTTCCACACCCACTGTGTTGCCCTCCAAACGCAGTGCCTCCAAGCCATCAAAGTCTTCGATCTCTTTAATCACTTCTTTAGCTGCCAGAATAAAAAACAGAATATTAGGCTTTTTTTTTGTCTTTATGAGACAGGGTCTCACTATGCAGCTCAGGCTGGCCTTAAGCTCACTTTGCAGCTCAGGCTGGTCTCGAACTCACAACAATCCTCCTGTAGCCGGGCGTGGTGGCACATGCCTGTAATCCCAGCACTCGGGAGGCTGAGGCAGGAGGATTGTTGTGAGTTCGAGACCAGCCTGAGCTACAAAGTGAGCTCAAGGCCAGCCTGAACTGCACAATGAGACCCTGTCTCAAAAAAGACAAAAAAAAAAAACAATCCTCCTGCCTCAGCCTCCCCAGTGCTGGGATTACAGGCCTGCACCACCACGCCCGGTTCAGAATGTTAGGCTTTAAGAGTCATGGAGAGCTGGGGCAGGGGAGAATGCAGTAACACTGTCACCACGTATTCCAAGGGCTATGGCGCATCTGCCCCATGCCAGTCCTGGCTTGCAGGGGACCAGACAGGCTCATGAGCTGGCAGCAGGCACAGCGAGGTAGATGCCCCTGTGAGGTTCACACAAGGCAGGGCACACAGCACAGAAGCCAAGGGGAAAGAGCAGCAGGCTGTTAGGAGCAAAGACAACCTCACAAATGGGTGGTGAATGTAGGCCTCCAGGATGGGGCACACATCAGGCCAGGCAGCGGAATGCACCAGAGTGGGGCCAACAGCACAACAGCACAACAGCAGCAGGCACAACCACAGGTCCGTATTGTTAACTGACTCCCTGCTTCAGGGTGTGTGTTTCTTACTATGGCTTTCATTAATAATGAAAAGTTCCAAACATCTAAATATGCATAAACATAAGATGCACTTCCCAAGTACTGCAAGAAAGAAAGAAAGAAAGAAAGAAAGAAAGAAAGAAAGAAAGAAAGAAAGAAAGAAAGAAAGAAAGAAAGAAAGAAAGA
>PVKA01036442.1:0-21796 GCA_004027165.1 Ctenomys sociabilis
CAATCAATAGAGGGGGAGGAAGGGGGAAAGAAGGGAAGAGGGGGGAGGCGAGAGAGAGCCAGGTCATGCTGTGTCCTCAGGCAGCCTCAGGGTGTACTTTCTGCTTCATTACTTGGCCCAAGTTCACTCTGCAGAGCCAATTTCTGCCTTACTCTTCACTTGTACTTTTACAAATAAACACCGTTATGATTTAAAAACAAATTTCATTTGTAGAATTTTACCAAGCTATTATGAACATGCCATTATTCAACATTTCTTTTCATCAGACTTCCTCTGCCTATTTTTTTTAATTTACAATAGACACATTCAAAGTAATACATCCAGACCAAATAATTCTTCCCCTAGTACTGCTAACAACACAGGGCCTTTACACTTACCTATCCACATAACCTTGTATTTTTTTATTTTGAGTCTCATAATTTGCCCAAAGACAGGCCCCAAATTTGCAATCCTACTGTCTTGGCCTCTGAGAGTGCTTGGATTACAACCATGATCCATCGTAATACCTGGCCCAAATAATTGTATATTTTGAGCCCAGGGAACTACCCTGAGGACAGCTGCACCTATAAATTTCAACTCCTTGATTATTTCTGTGCTTTCTTTCCTGAACAACCCTTTCAGATGAGGCTCAAGGGGGTGTTATCCTCCTGCTCTTTGACTGCTGCTAAGGCAAGTGGCAAGATCTGATGCTTGTGGTCAAGTGCTCTTCTAGTACAAACATCCCGTCATCAAAGGTTCTCAGGAAGCCTTTTTAACATGAGTACTTCACACATCTATGACAATAATTGTGAAAGGCACTCTTAAGAATGATTCTCACACTCAGTAATTTCTTATCAGGGATGTAGCCCACCACTAGCAGATAGATGGAAAGTACTTTCTGGTTTTCATAATGCCACCTCCAAGAGTATGCTACACAGTGACAATAGTACTCAAGAGATCCAAAAAATCTAAATATCCTTCAGTGTATTGGACAGCCCCACAAGATAATGCTCTTGCTCCCAAGAGCATTAGCTGTAACACCTACAATGATAAGTTAACCCACTCTTCACTATTTAGGTATTGTTATAGAGTGAAAGAAATGATCAAGCCTGGTGTGGTGCCATATGCCTATAATTTCAGCTATCCAGGAGGCTGAGGCAGGGAGACTCAAATTCAAGGCCAGCCTGGGCAACTTAGTGAGACACTGCCTTAAAATAAAATTTTAAAAATGGTCAGGGAGCTGGGCATGGTAGACACATGGCCATAATTTCAGTATTCCAGAGGCTAGGGTAGGAGGGTCATCACAAGTTCAAGACCAGTCTAAACTACAAAGCAAGACATGCCCTCCCCCAAGCAAACAAAAAATAAGTAAATGAATAAATAAATGGCTGGAAATATAGCACATATGAGACCCTGGGTTCAATCCCATATGCTACAAAAACAATCAGTTTTTATTCTACCATGCAAGGGACTAAATGAAAATCAGAAAGAGAATCTATGATTAATGAGTCACATCTCAGATACCATTCTCTAAAATGTCTAACATAAACCAAACTGGGCAGAGACAAGGGGTAATGAGGACATTTACTTCATCAAATTCTATTTAAGGCAATCTATGCAGATTCTCAACTGTTATGAACAGCAAATAAAGAACATAAATCTCGATCCCTGGCACTGTAAAGAAAAAGGCCTATCGGTACTGTGGCAATTTTCAGCATATGGCATGAGTGCCGATGCATGCCTCAGTGACAACGGGGAACGTACCTGATAGCATCTTTGCTTGAAGCTTTTATTATTTCTGTTGGAGAAGGAACCCCTATTCGTTTAAATTTAATTCCCTATAAGAAATAATATAATTTATAATAGCCATTAGTCATATGTGTAAAGATTAGTAAGGTCCTAATATTTTTATATTTATGAAACAATGCATTTGTTACATTAAAAATAACTGTTACAATAAATAACTTTATTTTTGTTTTTAAATTTTTATCATTAATTATTAGTACAATTTAGATATACAAAATGATCACATTTGTCACAGGGAACTTATGACATACCCATACCCTGACTCTCCTTTAAATTATTAAGTAAGCTTTTAGTTTTAGATGTACATACAAACCACAAAGTCAGTTACTCGTTAGCATGTACCAAACTGCAACTAGCCACACCCTATGGTACCCATGTATACTTATTTAAACTGAGAAATAATGGTGCAGTCTAAGAGTGCTTGGCAAGTGCCAGGACCCAAATCCAATCCCTGGTACTGCATGTGGTAAAGCTCCAGGACCTTGAGTGTATAGTACCAGCCACTGAAACGAAGTACTGTGGCACACACCTATAATCTCAGCAACAAATACATTTTTATAAATAAATAAATAAATAGCATTTGGGCTCAGAAGATGGCTCAGTAGAATAAGCGCTTCCCTGGCAAGTGTAAGGGCCTGAGTTCAATCCCTGATTCTGGGAGGGAAAAAAAAAAAATTAAACTAAGAAAATCAGTATCCTTATACTTAAGATTAGACTTTTTTTTTTTTTTTTTTTAAAAGTATATTTGCACAGGGTCTCACTATGCAGCTAGGACTCAGTGATCCTCATGTCTCAGCCTGAGCCACCACAGCCAGACTCAGTGGGCTCAGCATGCCCAGATCAAACCCTGGTCTCTGTGATTGTACTTGCCTAAGCAGGCTCTTACTCCAATGAGCTATCTTGCCAGCCCTGAGGCTCTTAAGTTTTGAGGAAGAACTGATCTCTTAGGCCCAGTAATGTTCCCTGGGCTGTGTACCATGAAGTCCTTACTTACCACCTACAATGCTCTTTTAAGTAACTAAGTGCAGCCCACTTTAGGGGGAGGGGGACATCAGATTTCACTTCCTGGAGAAGAAATATCTACATACATTATTAAAATTTTATAAGGAAAATTAATCCCCTCCCCTCTTTTGGTCTTTTTGCAACAGCTGTCACCATACAGTTTAGGATGGCCTTGAGCTCACTTTGTAGCCCAGGCTAGTCTCAAACTTAAGAGATCTTCCTGCTTCAGCCTCCTTAGCGCTGGGATTACAGGCACACCATGCCTGGTCTCAATTATCTTTTTTTTTTCTGGTGATATCAGGGAGTGAACTCAGGATCTTGGCAAGCACTTATTTTACTGAGCTATCTCCCTGGCCTTGCTTTCTAAAGGTTCTAAAGCAATTAATTCCCAAACTTCTTAGCCCGATTAAATATTTTTTTTTATTTTTGTTTTATTAAAGTACCAATATCAATGAGACAGTTTTAAGATAACTTGACAAGATGGATTTGGTAAATTAATGCATTGCAAACTGTTTTCATAATGTTTTGGTATCACAATTAAGTATTTTTGGTATGTTTACATTATCTTTGCCTGAAAATTGCTTTCTATATTAAAAACAAATTAAGTTATTAAAAAATAACTGTGATAGGACAATATAAACATATATATCTAATAAGCTTTTAGTGTTACTTACACAACAGAAATAACTTCAAAGTTAATAAAAATTCAGTAAAGAAACCAAAGACAGATTTTAGGAGGTTAACAAAACCGATGAATAAAAGGAAAATGTTTTTACCGCTTTCTGCTCCACTTGTGCTAACTGATATTCTTCCTTATGCTGATAGAAGCAGATGCAAACCCCTGTCCTTCCAGCTCGGCCTGTCCGCCCAGAACGATGAATGTAGGACTCCACATCCTATAAGAGCAAAACGTGTCAATAATATAACAGAAGTGCACACCTGAGCAGCCCAGGAAACTCAGTAGTGAAGGGCCAGCAGTGGGGGCACCAGAGAGGACACTGGCACTCTGTGCAATCTGCACACAGCACTGTCTCTATGCAGCATGTGCCCTAAGAGGCAGGTATGTATTTCTGACTTCAGTAGCCATCATGAAAGCTACATCCCCAGCTGTTCTGGGAAACTTAAAATTGATACAGAGACTAAGTTGCCTGGGTGGAATTTTTGATACTCCTGTCTCAGCCTCCCATATAGCTGGGATTAGTCACATGTCACCCATACTATTTTAAAGAAACCTTTTACTGTGAAGGATTTGGGGAAAAGTTATGGAATATTTGCACTGGTACTGCTGGGAACAGACTTGTTTAGATTGACTATTTATTTATTTATTTATTTGTCTTTTTTTTTTGAGACAGGGTCTCACTATGCAGTTCAGGCTGGCTTTAAGCTCACTTTGTAGTTCAGGCTGGTCTCGAACTCACAACAATCCTCCTGCCTCAGCCTCCCGAGTGCTGGGATTACAGGCATGCGCCACCACACCCGGCTTGACTTTTATTTATATAAGCACCAACTATATCATATAAATGGCTTTAGGGCTCTCCCATAAAAATTCTGTAATCCACAAACCTCAGCAACTACAACTATAGAGATTGTTGAGTCCAAGCCTCACTCTTCTACCTTTTTCTAGCTTGCAACATTTGGACCTCCTATACCCACCAAGTACATACATTAGAATTTAAGGGCCGGGGAGATGGCTCAGTGGAAGTCAGGTCTACTGACTTCAAAAGTCACTCAAAACAGTACCACACTGCTAATCCTTCCAGACTGCCCTTGAAGCAGAAGCCACCTTTCTATCCTGTGACTGATCAGCTATCAGTTCCAAGTAGAGGGTCCCACATAGCAGGTTCATTTTCAAAACTGCTTTTACATCCTAGCACTCAAGGGACTGCTACTACTAACCATGTAAGTGAATACAACTTTGTTTTAATGCCCAAAAGAAACAAAATAAAATCCAAGTATAGCTTACCTTTGGTGGACAGCTTTGTACAACCAAATCAACCTCAGGAATATCTAATCCACGTGCAGCAACATTGGTTGCCACCATAACTCCAAAATCACCATTTCTAAAACCTTTCAGGGTAATTTCTCTTTGCTTCTGTGGAATGTCACCATGTAATGACTGGGCATCCTGCCAAAAGAAATTACTTGGCTTTAGAATGTGAGATCCAACAATCCATGCTCAGTCCTATAAAGGACACTCATATTTTAATAACATTTCTTCCAACATTACAAAAGGAGAAAATAAAACATATGCCTTCTTACATGGATAAACCTCCAAATTATTTCCAAATCCTCAGCCATTAAATGTAATGATACTAAAGCTGAGAACACATGACTATCTAACCATAAACTATCAGTGCTTCAGGTATTTGTCAACCTTTCCTCATCTGTCAGCCTTTCCTCATCTGTAAGCTAAGGCTGATGGATAATTTTTTGGGGGGTGGGGTGGGGACCGGGAATCAAACTCAGGCCCTTCTGCTTGCCAGGGAAGCACTTAGTCCACTAAGCCATTTCCCCGGCCCTTAAATTCTAATGTATGTAGTTAGAAACAAGATTCCTTTCATTTCTATGTAAAAGAAACTAGAAGTTAAAGGACAAATGGAAAATAAACTAAGCAGGGATATACTGAGTGAGGTGACAATGGTCTGCTGATGCCCTAGCTTCTGAGGAGGGCCAACCTGCTTTATGGATGCATTCTGTGACAACTCTTGGGCTTCTTTCTTGGTCTCACAGAAGACAATAGTGCGCCCTTGATGGCCACTGTATACACGGATCACGTCTCCAATAACTGCTGCCCTCTGCGTCCAGTGGCACTTGATAGCCAGATGCTTTTGAAAAAAAAAATCATCATCTATTTAGTAACGCCTTGCAGGAACCTAAAATTACCCACTCAATTCTAACCGTCTCTGTCCTGGTATACGAAAACAATTGAAGCCTGACAGAGCAACTGCTGCTACCACTGTTTAGAGCAAACAGAACACAACTGTGATATCTCAGCTGTTCAATGGCACCAAGTTCAAAATTTCTGCTATTCGAACAGCAAAGTTCAATTTAAAAAATCTGCTCAGTGTTTGTAACTCTGCTCAGTAGTCAAACCAAAAATTCAACTTGAAAAAATCCTGCAGGGGCCAACAGTGAGTTCTTCAGTCTAGATACTGCTCTTGTCCAGACAACAGAGCTTGCGGTCACTATGCTTTTACTATTTTTGTACTTCAACTGTACCAAACATACTAACCATGACTCCCAAGAAAGTTAGTGACACTAGCAGCAAAGCTAAAAGGAAACCTGTGAAAACCATGACAGAGTTAAAGAAAATGTAGCAAAACTTGTTACAGTCCTGGAAAAAATAATTTTTTAAGTATAATTTTTTGAGCCTCAAAACCAATTAATTTGACCCCACACACTGTGACAGCCCCCCCCACTGAGCCAGCTACTGAATCTAGGCATGGTGGCACCGGTCTATAATCCCAGTGCTGGGGAGGCTGAGAGCATGAGGATCACGGAGTCTAAGGTGCATAATGAGACCCTGTATCAAATACATAAAGAAACCATTAAACAAAAACAAAACAAATTGCAACTAATTGGGTTTTTTTTTTTTTTGTATTTTAGAGAAGGGTCTACAGGGTATTCATGGTTTCACTACTAGATCGGACTCAGTGATCCACCTGTTTACAGCCTCCCAAGAGCTGGGATTACAGGCACACACCACCACACCTGGTCTCAATTGCTATCTCAACACCCCCCCCGAGGGGGGGGCTGGCACAGCAGGCCCTGTTACAGGGGCTTTAATCTGCTATTTGGCCAGCACAATTAATTTGTTTTCCATTCTTTCTATTTTTTGGCGGCACTAGAGATTGAACTCAGGACCCTGCACTTGTGAGGCAGGCACTTATTCTACTGAGCTATCTCCCTGGCCCTTGGCTTTCCATTATTTCTTATGGGAAAATTATATTCAGTTATTGAACTTATTGGTGTTCAAATATGAATTTAGAATACAGGGAGTCCAACAAATGAAATGTCACTAAATACACCACTAATGTAAAAAGCAAATGATGTGTCCCCTTGTACTTCTCCCCTTTATCCAAAGAGCATTAGGCTTCATGTTTTGACTTAACTAGAAAATAAGAAACGTCATTCCCCAGACTCCTATAAGAAATCAAGTATTACATGAAAAATTTCTCTATATCTGTCCCTTCATATAAAAGTAAAATCTGTACTCAGTTACTGTACAGGTCTACTCCTTGGGTGAAACAAATTCATCTAGGTACTGGACCCCACGATGAAAACAGCCATAAGGCATTAAATTTCACTTCTGCCCACTAGCATTTCAATTCTAAGTGTAACTCAGGCTATCAGATGATGAAGTTCACAAAGTAGATACTGCTGGGTGTGGTGTTGCGCGCCTGTAATCCCAGTACTTGGGAGGCTGAGGCAGGAGGATCACAGTGAGTTTGAGGCCTTCTGGGGCTACACAGTAAATGCAAGGCCAGCCTGAATGTTATAGTGAGACCTTTTCTCAAAAAAAAGAAAAACTGATATATGTAAGTCAAATAGAAGTATATCTTTATTTGGCTTTTCTTACAGATTTAGTACTACATTTGTATGTATGGAAAAAGAGCTTGGATTTGCCAATCTCAATACTTACTTAGACAGGAAACAAATGTTAACATATTTTATAACTCCAGCAACTAAATGAATCCTTTACCTCCACAGTTATTGCTGTTTTCTGAGTCTTTTTACCAATTAGGTCCACCTGTTCATATGTAGATTTCATGTATTTCTTAGCAACATTAAATACCCAACTTGGGCAAGTTGCAGAAAAAAGCAAAGTTTGAGGATTGTCTTCAGAATCTTTAGGGGGGGAAAAAAAAGTCAGCATGAATAATTTGAACACGCCTACAGAGTATTCCACCTCACCCAGTACTTCTGGGGTTTACCAATATTCACCATCAAGTATTGGAGGCCAAGCTATGCATTGAGGATACAAAATGTATCACACAAGATTCTTAATGAGCAAAGGAATACTGAATTATGTAAAAGACCCTTGGAAGCAGGGTGCAGGGGATATACTTGTAACCCCAGCTATTCAGAAGACTGGAGCAAGAGGATTTCAAATTTAAGCCCAGAGTAGCCCCTTTAGCAAATTAAAAAATGGCCCAAGATGCAGTGTAATTTAAAGACATAGGTTCAACCCCCTAGGAGCACATACTAAAACAACCCTTGCAATAGTGAAAGTACTTTAAACTTATTATGTTTAATAACCAATCAGCAAAACTCTCTAGGCAAATAACCTATAGATTCTATAAACCTACAGTCTATAATCATTTTACACTCAGTATTTTCTGAATTCAGAATCCCAATTTATCTATTCTTTGAGGTCAGTTATTATTATTTTACTATTTTTGCCTGCACTTAAGACTATCATTGTGTTCTTGTATGTTTTAAAAGGAAATGTGAACAATTTGGCAACATAAGAAGCTCAAATCATTCCACCTTTTCTTGGGGGGATAGAGGGCAACAACTAGGGACTGCATGCTGAGGAAGTAAGTATTCTGAGCTACATCCCTATTTACAACTTTTAACCAAGTAATTTTACTTCTAGAAACCTAAAGAACTCTATATACAGAGGTCTGAGGAAGTCTACCTCCATGTAACTATAAATAGATTTATGTGGAATAAAAAAACAAAATCAGTATCTGGGTTATCTGCCACCTTTTAGAGTATTATGTTAAATATTAGTAGGCACCCCTAAGATTATAATTACCACAAATACTTGAACATGGGAATTCACCTGAAGCAAAATAAACCAAGCTGATAGAATTTTTTCCCCCCACTTATCTTCTCAGGTACTCCCCATTGTAGTTAGATGATAAATCATGGCTTTTAAAAAAACTTGCCAGGTTTTGCTGAATTAAACCCTCTTCTAATTCCTAAGGCTCTATCTCCTAGAAGACTTCATTACCACTCTTCCTTTGGTTCCTTGTATCACTTTCTTGATTTTGGTGTTTACCTTTCTTGTAAGCCACACAAAGAATCTCTTCCACTTGATCAGCAAAACCCATATCCAACATCTGATCAACTTCATCTAGGACAACATGCTTAAGTTTAGAGAGATCTAGCTTGCCATTCTGTAAGTGGTCTTTGATACGACCAGGAGTCCCAACCAGGATATCAATCCCATTGCGCATTCGTTCAACTGTAAAGAAAAGTCAATAGTAAGTGCTTGCCTGGAAAGTGCAAGGTTCTGAGTTTGATCCCTGGTATCACCCAAAAAAAAAAGTCAATAAAAAGATTTACTGTTTTATACTAATTCCCTATAACAGTCTAGGGTACTACTTGAATGTATTTTCATTTAAAACATGTATCAGACAGCTACAAAATTTTATGGTGAGTAATAAAAACACTAGAGGTATTCCAAATCTAGTGGGCAAAACATGTAATAAGTGACATTTCTGGGTATTAAGTGACATGATAGGAAAATGCACCAGTGGGAGATGGTGGCATCTCCTGCTGTGCTGGCCCCGCTCCTAGGGTATGCTGAAATGGTGACTGAGAGTCTGCATGGTGGCACATGCCTGTAATCCTAGTGCTTTGTAGGCTGTAAACAGGCAGATCACCACAAGTCTGATTTAGTAGTGAGACTCTGAACACCCTGTAGACCCTTCCCTAAAAATACAGAAAAAGACAGACAGACAGACAGACAGATGACTCAAGGGCCAGCCAGAAAGCCCAGATGACTAAAAAGCAGCTGTTTAGGCAGGCACAGGGACCAGGATTCTATCCTTGCATGCAGTGCTGACCCCACCTCTGGGGCACTCTGAACCAGCGAATGAAACTGGGCATGGTGGCACATGCTTGTAATCCCAGCGCTGGGGAGGCTGAGAATAGGAGAATCAGTACAGGTCTGAGATGCACAATGAGACCCTGCACCAATACATAAAAAAAAGTATAAAGTGAAAAAAAAATTGTTTGAAAAGAAGACTCCTGCCGGGTGTGGTGGAGCAGGCCTGTAATCCCAGCACTCAGGAGGCTGAGGCAGGAGGATTGTTGTGAGTTCGAGACCAGCCTGAGCTACGAAGAGAGCTTAAGGCCAGCCTAAACTGCATAGTGAGACCCTGTCTCAAAAAGACAAAAAAAAAAAAAAAAAAAAAAAAAAAAAAAAAAAAAAAAAAAAAAAAAAAAAAAAAAAAAAGGAAGAAAAAGAAGACTCCTTTGGCTAGTAGAAAATGTCAGTCTTCCAGTGAAAATAACAATCCTAAATAGGAATTTACCATAAGGTATAACAAGGATCAACTAAACAAGAGCAAATATTTTAACCAAGCATAAAAACACTGGGAAAATAAAGGTTTTCAATGTAACTCGAATGAAATGGCAATAATGCAAAAAAAAATTTTTCTTTTAATTAAGTAACTACTGTAGCCCAGGGACACTAGCCACTTTACACATATTATCCAATTTAGTTCTCACAACATCTCTGCAGGGTGTATTCAGTAGCCCTTTTATAGACAGTAAAACTAAAATAGAAAAAAAAAGCAATTTGAACATAAAGTTATATACAACTAACCCTTTGCATAAGGGCCTATGTTCATTTCATGGAAACTAGAAAGAAGTAAATATAAGCTTGGCTTATCAATGCTGAGACTTTTTAATTCCTTCATGACTTTTATAATCACTCTGTATAATAAAGCTGCAAGGTCCTGACTGGGAAATAATAATTGGATGAGGCCAACTAGGCTGCTGGCCTCCCAGTTAACAGAAAGCTGGCCTGCAACAAGAAGAATAGTGTCATATATAGACTAGAGGGATAGCACCTGCCTGGCAAGTGGAAAGTTTTGAGTTCAATTCCCAGTACCAAAAGTAACCTTGAATTCTGACTTTGAGGCTCTGCTAGATTGTCCTTCTGAGCTCAACAAGATACTCTGGCAGTCTTTAGGTAAATACTGAGAGAAAATGCAGAAGTTGTAAGAATCACGTACAGAATTTAGCCACCATCACCCAGGACCAAGCTCTCAACCATCTTTAAACAATAACAAAGATGCCATTTTCCTACTCTTGGATGTACTTACTTTGACCTCCATATGGTGTTCCACCATAAAAACAAGCTACTGCCAGCTTTTTCGTGATGTCACTGAAGTCTCTGCTTACTTGATTTGCCAACTCCCTTGTAGGTGCAAGAACAAGTACCTGAAAGAGAAACTCACTGAATTTCAAGTACTGTATTTATTCCTTAATTATGTTGGTATTGACCAGAAAATTCAACTCATTCTGAAATGCATCTGTTACAGGCTTTGCAGTGTATTCATTATGCATAAGGGTTGTAAATATAATAGTTCCTGATACATATACTGAGAAGAAAAGCTGGCAACCATACCAATCATAAGAGAAGCATGATACTGTGTTGTGCTCACAGAGGCCCCATCAAGTGCAGCTGCCTAGAGGAACATGTTTCAAGAAGCACCATTTCAGGCTAAAGAGCAACTCAAGCAAAAGGCTACATTGGCTACATTGATAACATAACTAATATTTGTACTTGAACCATAGCTTATTTCATTTAATTCTCATTAACAATCTTTTGAAGATTATTTTTTGCAAATAAACATTCTTTTATGATATGCCAAAACATCTATGTTATTCCAACAATACAAAGAGAAAACATGTAAATTAGTACTGAGGGACTTCCTTACCTAAAATTACCAAGGTAAGCATATGCATGATCCTAGTGCTGGAGATCTAGCTTGGCAGCACAGCATCTGGCAAGCACAAGGTCCTGAGTTTGATTCCCAACACCAATAAAAATAAATTATTTTATTTCTATTCCATCCTTTAAATGCTATTAATCCTTTTATGAGAGGCATCATTAGGCTGGGGAGATGGCTTGGTAGAATAAGCACTTCCCTGGCAAGTGCAAGGGCTTGAGTTCAACCCCTGGTTCTGCTCCTCCCTCAAAAGGCATCATTACCCTATCACTCAAGCCAAACCTTTTCCTCCTTTACCAGCCTGCCACCTCCATGAACTATTAACAAGACATCTTGTATTTCTTTTGAATTAATGTCTTCATTAGAGTTCCCATTTACAATTCCACTTCTTCATAAGTGGGGCATGTGAGATTTTAACTGCTGTCATGTTTTTTCTTAAGTATAATCCAGATCTGAGTCATTTTTTGGAACATTACTTCCAGTTTACCAGCCTCTGCCTCCACATTGAATAGTTTTAAGTAGAGTATTTGACTAAAGTCAAAAGACTACTTAGAGGTAGCTCCTGGCTTTAAATTCAGGCAGCCAGGTTCCAAGGGGCATAAGAGAGGCCTTGAGCTGGGTGGCACACACCTGCAATCTACATTTGGGAGGCTGAGGTAGGAGGGTCACTTTGAGTTTGAGATCAGCCTGGGCTTTGAGTAAGCTTAAGGCCATCCTGAACTGCATAGAGACCTTGTCTCAAAAAGAAAAGCAAAAAAAAAAAGCAAGCAAGCAAGCAAGCAAGCTCCTAGCTGGGCGTGGTGGCACATGCCTATAATCCCAGCACTCGGGAGGCTGAGGCAGGAGGATTGTTGTGAGTTCAAGACCAGCCTGAGCTACAAAGTGAGCTTAAGGCCAGCCTGAACTACATAGTGAGACCCTGTCTCAAAAAGACCAAAAAAAAAAGCAAGCTCCTATACCCAAAATACTTCCTCTTTCTAGGCCAAAATTATTCACCAAACTGTGAGCCCCAGTGTACCTTAAAATTCAAAAGGACTATAAATATTAATAATATAGTGGATCACAAACATAGGACAAATCACAAGACTTTAACTTCAGAGGATTCACAGTAAACACAATAGGGACTTTAATGGTAACCCAAATTAAACAGTAAGACACAACCTAGGTCCCCAAGATGATCTGTGTTGATTTCAAGCCTGACGTGTGTTTAAGACAGTTACCTGGGGGGCACGTCCTTTCTTCCTGTCTTGCAGGTGGCCCTGAAGTTTCTCTATCAAAGGGATGGCAAAGGAGAAAGTCTTCCCCGTGCCTGTCCGCGCCTGTGCAATTAAGTCTTTCCCACTATAGACATGGTGAAAAGTCTTTGCTTGTATAGGAAACAGGAAGGTCACACCTCGAGCTGTGAATAAATCAATTATGTTATTGCAAATTCCTTTTTGGGGGTGAAAGTGCTGGCAATCAAACCTAGGAGCTTCTGCACACTAAGCATACAATCTTTAAACAAACATGCCACCTACACTAAGCTATTACCCCCAATTAATAAGTACAATTCCTGAAAAACCAACCAGCATATCCAAAGACTGAGGAACAAATCATGTTTATGGTATTACAGAATACAGGAATTTCTATCTCTTGATCAACTCTACAAAGTTAGGTTCAAATACATTCTGGGGGAATTGGTCTGACTAAAAAATATTTAGCTTTAAAGTGTCGTATTAAGTATTTATTATTTTAAGAGACTAAGTCACTTATCCTAAAATTTCAGGATGGTATGAACCTTAAAATCCAGACTGTTCTGCACTTGACTCAAAAAATACCTAGCAGAATATCTTGGACCACATAGACAATTCAAATGTAGGCTACTGAGTTCTGAGCCAGCCTGGTATCACTAACCCAGAAGTAACTCATGAACAAGAAAGCACTACTATGGCATTAACTAATGGATTAATGTCATCAGCACTATAAATCATTACACTACTAAATGCAACATAAATTTTAATCTTGAGGCAGCTGAGGTTCTCACTATGTCTTGGCTGCATATACTATTTGTAACAATGTGCCCAGTTTTTTTTTAAAAGTGTGCTGGTTCATTTGAACAGAAACACTAAAATGCTTCCAAAGAGTATGTCCTCTAACATTATATAACATACCCAAGAATATTACCTTTGAGCAGCTTAACAGTCTCTTCAGATATGGGAAAATTAGAGAAAGCACCTTCTTTCTGTTCCACAGGTATTTCCTATCAAGTAAAGGACCACGACAAGAATCAATTAACACATAAATTAATAAAAGCCTTGTGAAAAATAATTATTCTAAACGTATCAGTTTAAAAATCAACCAAAAAAATTACAAAACTCCGATATAGGTCAAAAGCTGAAATAAATAAATAAATTTTAAAAATCTGAAAAAGAAAAACACTGTAATAATTTATGAAGTTCTACCTAAAGAAAATTGTAGCAAATAAATTCTGTACATTCACTTTGACTAGTAAAGGTAAATTTCAGTTTGACAATTACCTATAACCATCTCAAACCAACAATATTGTTGAAAAGGTCATTAGCCCTTTTTCCACAGCAGCATCCTACATATAGGTCAACAGAAACAGGCACAGTGGTGCACACCTATAGCTTCAGTGCTCAGGTGTTTACATCAAATTTTGTTCTACTAATAAGATACTGTGATTAGTAAATGCCTGTTTATTTTTTGAAACAAAGATACAGTCAACCTATTAAAGTCCAACTATACCTGTTCTATCTCACTGTTATTTTCTTCATTGGTGACACCATTGGACTCAGCTTCAGGATGAGATAAGCCATTTTTCAGTCTGGGGCTTTTTGTTCCAATTTCTCCATTGGTCTCTTTTTCCTTCTTCATCTTTTTAGGCTTTGGGACACCTATGTCTTCTTCAGAAGGCTCCTGACGTTTTATCGCTTTTTTGATTTTAGGAGAGACAACTTCCTCTTCAATGGGTTCCTTTTGCTTTTTTGTACGTTTGGTTTTAGGGGCAATAACTTCATCCTGGGGTGTTTCCTCTTGCTTTTTAGCCTTTTTGGATTTAGAAGAATTCATTTCAACTTCAGAAGGCCCTACTTTCTTCTTAACACTTTTAGCTTTAGAAGAAATACTTTCTTCGTGTGACTCCTCAGTCTTGTTAGACTTTGGCTTTTCTTTTCTATCTTTCTAAAAAAATCAGAGAAAATACAAACACTGAACAATGTATCTATACTTTTGTATTACTGATCAATAATAAATAATTTTATCATTTCTGGAAATCTAGCGTGCTTCTTAGTAAGCTATCTATTCAATTCATGTTGGTCAAACCACTGTAAGGCCAAACTTTCCCGTGACTGGAAATGGCACATGGGATTCTACAACAGGTGCTAAATACTATATACAGTGATTAATATTGCCAACATTTGATTTCAATACAAAGGTAAGGCCAACTATGTCCACAGACAGATGATGTTAAACAGATTTCCTTGTCTGCGGTCAAATTCCTTAACAAGTAAAACATTTATAATAGCTGCACCAAAAAATAAAATAATAATAATAATAATAATAATGATAGCTGCACCTTTCATTTTATGGGGGGGGAGAGTCAACCTATCATCCCAAGGCCACACACAAAAAAAGCACCTACATTAAGTCCAACAACCTCCAAATCAAACCAGACACAGATGACACATGATAATTTAAGTGTCTGATCTCCAACTTTTCATATTACTGAAAACTTACCATGGACAGGTACCGTAGACCTCTCAGAACCTCTCTTAACAGGTGTACATACATCAAACTCACAGACCATAATGAATTAAAAAATCTGCCTCTTTGAAACTTTAGCTCCCATTTACTTTCAAACTAGATTAAGGGTCGTCTCTATGACACATACTTAAGCTGTCCCACAATTGAACACAATCATACAGACACCATCACTATATTCCTACAAGTAATGAGCCTGTGTGCTCCCTAAGCTGCCTGTAAGGCAAGAAAACAGCAAGGAAAAAGCACTTCAATCTCAGGTTTTTGCTTTTGGGGGTACCTGGTATGGAATTGAGGACCTCCTACTTGTCAGGCAGGTGCTGCACCATTGAGCTATACGTCCGGCCCATATATCCGGTCCTTGTAAATCTTGGAAAACCCAAGTTTTTTAGGGACCATCTTTGTTTCCAAAGACTATTTAGAATAGACTTAGCGTTAAATGCTACCAAGAATATAACAGTCAAGAACCAGATAGGTACCAAGGTAATTTAAGACTTTAGCGGACTGAACACTGCGGGTCTATATAAGAAATAGGGTGTTCACGTAAAACTTCCACAGGAGGTACGGCCAATAATCACGAAAAGGAAGTGAATTATTACATCCTTTACGAGCTGTTTACAAAAAAGACTACTTCCCTCACTACTGGCGAAAGTCACTACTGATGCCGCCACGTGTCTAACATCCCCTTAAAGTTTTATTCCGTACTTTTACTTAATTGACAATTCTCTCCCTGCATGCTCACGCAGGCAACACGTGGGGCCTAGCTGCGCGTCCAGCTGCGCTCGCCGGGGGCTCCCCAAGTGGTGGATGCGTCCAGCCTGCGAGAGCAGCACGACAAAGCCTTCGAAGGGCAAGGAGTCCCTCGGCCAGCGCCGGCACCACCTCGGAAGCCGCCAGCCCAGCCTCTGGCTCAGCGGCCGGCCGCGCCGGTCCTCGCCGCCTTGCCACGCGCGTCCAGCAGCGCCAGCCCTCCGGAACCCCGCTCTTCTCAGCGTCCCGGCCGGACCCTGCCTTGGCCCAGGTCACGCGGTATCACCTTCTCCTTTCCTTTCTTTTCCATGGCCGCGTCTGATTCCAAACTGGCGTTAGTACGAAGTTTTCCCGGCATCACTTAGCACACGCTGCCTAGGCCGACCGGTCTCTTCAACCGCGTGCAATAGGAGAGAGTACGGCCCCTCGACCCACCCAGCGTCGTCACTTCCGGTATAACGCACTTCCGGCGGAAGCGCCTGGGCGGAAGTCTGAGGCTCTCCGGGGATTTCAGAGTACCTGCCGCTGGTCGTGGGGGTGTATGGGCTTAGTGTGTTGACTGTTGAAGGCGCTCGGAGTTAGCGTTTGGCATCGAGGGTGGAACCAGACAGATACACGACAGGATTACTTTTGTATGCTTAGTCGAACACTGGCTAGTGATAAAGGAAGACATAGTTTTTTCTTAATGTATTTGGTACATGATCTCATTAGGCAGCTACAGACTTAAGTGATCCTGCTGTTTTCAGCCTTCACAACGCTGGAATTACAGCTGTGCCCCTGTTTGGTCGCTGGTTCAGTGCGCCCCTTTTTTCTTTTCTTTCTTTTTTTTTTTTTTTTTTTTTTTTTTTTTTTTTTTTTTTTTTTTTTTTTTTTTTTTTTTTTTTTGCGGAACCGGGGATTGAGCTCAGGCCCTTGCCCTTGCCAGCCATCTCCCTGGCCCCTCAGATTTTATGTATTCCTTTAGTTCTTACAGTAGCCAGACAATATGGTGTTTTCATATACAGGTCTGATTTATTTCACCAATATAATCTCTAGTTGCATCCACTTACAAATAAAAGCCTCAAGTTTTAGGCCAGGGAGATAGCTCAGTAGAATAAGTGCTTGTCCGCAAAAAAAAAAAAAAGACATGCTGGAAATCGTAGGTATGCACCACTATGAAAAGCCTCAAGCTTTATGTTTTTTTATTTTTTATAGCTGAGTAATACTCCATTGTGTAAAAATACATATTTTGTATTTATTCCTCACTTGATGGGCATTTGGGTTGTTTCCAAGATTTAGCTGTGACAAATTGTGCTACTCATAAATCACTGTGATATGATTTCAATTCTGAAAAAATACTCTGCAGAGGAATAGTTGGGTCAAATGGGAGTTATGATCCCAGTTTTCTGAGGAATTTCCAGTGTATGTACTAGTCTGCATTCCTAGAACAATGGAGAAGGGTTCATTTTTTTCACACAACCCCTCCCGCATTTGTTACTGGTTGATTTTTTAATGATAGCTATTCTTTTAGGGGAAAGACAAAACCTCAGTGTTGTTTTAATTTGCATTTCTCAAATAACCAGTGATATTAATATTTTCTCATATACTTGTCATTTGTATTTCTTCATTTGTGAAGTATATATTCATCTCATATGTCCAGGTTTGGGTATTTGAATTTGGGAGGCCTGATTTTTTTTTTTTAATTCTTTGTATTTCTAGATAGACATCTTTTGTCAGAGGGAGAGTCAGCTATAATTATTTCCCAATTCGTGGGGTTTCTATTTACTCTACTGGTTATATCTTAGGCCATGCAGAAATTTTTCAAAAAGCTGAGATCCCAATCACTGATTCTTTTAAGTATTTTCCATGCAGTTTGGTTTTTGTTCATGAACTCTCTACCTACCCCTATGTTTTTAAGATTTCTATCTACTTTGTCCTCTACAAGATTTGGTGTTTCAGTTTTAATATTTAAATCCTTGATCCAGTTTGACTGTAGTTTTGTGCATGGTGTTAGATATGGGTCTAATTTTAGCCTTGGGCATGTGGAAAGCCAGTTTTTTCAGCTCCATGTATCTTTCCTCCAGTCAAAGATAAGGTAGCTGACTGTGTTTGTATTTGTGCCTGCATCTTCTAATCTGTTCCATTGACCTTCAGGTCTGTTTTTGTTTTCACTAGTACCATGCAGCTTTTATCGCAGTGGTTTTGTAGTATAATTTCAGATCAGGGATTGTGATGCCTCTTGCCTTACCTTTGTTTCCTAGGATTTATTGTGACATTCTGGGCCTCTTCTGGTTCCAGATGTATTTTTGGAATATTTTCTCTAGGGCTGGGGAGATAGCTCAGTAAATTAAGTGCTTGCCTGGTAAGCCTGAGGTCATGAGTTCAATCCCTGGTTGCAAAAAACAAACAAACAAAAACTCTATATCTGTGCAGTGTACTACTGGTGTTTTAATTGTGATAACCTGAATCTGTATAACAATTTTGGGAGAATGGCCAGTTGCACAATGTTGGTTCTTCATACTCATGAACAAGGAATATATTTCCATTTTCTGAAATCCTCTTTGTTATCTTTTTGAAGAATACTATAATTTTCACTTTATAAATCTTTTATTTTTTGTGAGATTGATTTCTTTTTTTCTTTTTGTATTTAATACAGGGTCTCACTACTAGTTCAGACTCATAGTGATGCGCCTGTGTTCAACCTCCCAAGAGCTTGGATTACAGGCATGTGCCATCAACCCAGACTCAATCACTGTCTCGGTGCACCCCGGGGATGGGGCCGGCATGGCATGCCAGGGATCAAACCCCGGCCATTGTGATGAGATTGATTTCTAAATATTTTATGTTTTGCGTGTTACTGTGAAAGGTGTGGTTTTCCTTATTTCTCTCTCATGTGTTCATTGTATATAGAAATGCTATTGATTTTTCAGTGTTGACTTTGTATCCTGCTATGCTACTGAACTTGGTTGTTAAGTTTACAGTCTCCTGGTGGAGTTTTTGGCGTCTTCTATGTATAGTATGTCATCAGCAAATAATGATAATTTCACTTCCCTTCCAATCATTATTCCTTTTATTTTTCTATCTTGTCTAGTTGATCTAGCTAATGTTTCCAGAATTATATTGAATACTAGTGACAGTGTACATCCTTGTCTTCTTCCTGATTATTTATTAACTTGTATATTTATTTCAGGCCCTTGCACTTCACAGTCAGGCACCTATGCCACTGAGCTATACCCCTGGCCTTGTTCCTGATTTTTAAGTTGAAGGCTTTCAGATTTTGTCAGTATGATGTTGGCTGTTGGCTTTTATCAGGCTGAGGGAAAGACCGTCTATTCCAATTTTCTGTAGGGTTTTTAATCAGGAATGAGTGTTGAACTTTGTCAAAAGCTTTTTCTGCATCTATTGAGATGATCATGTGATTTTTGTTTTTGGCTCTGTTGATGTGGTGTATTGAATTTATGGATCTGTGTACATTGAACCATCCCTGCATTGCTGGGATGAATCCCACTTGGCAGTGATGTATAATCGTCTTGATGATTTGCCGAATTCTGTTTGCTAATATTTTACTGAGGGTTTTTAATATCTAGTGTTCCACAGAGAGATTGCCTGTAGTTCTCTTTTTTGGCTAGGTCCTTCTCTGGTTTTGGTATCAGAGTGATATTTGCCTCCAGGAATGAAATTGGGAGAATTTCTTCCCTTTCAATTTCACTGAAAAGTTTGAGAAAAGTTGGCATTAAACCTCTAAATTTCTTGTAGAATTCAAATGTGAATCCATCAGGACCTGGGATTTTCTTTGTTGCTAGGTTTAATATTACATTTTCAACTTCATTTCCTGTTATTGGGTTATTCAGTTTATATATCTTCTTCTTTTTTTTTTTTTTTTTTGTCTTTTTGAGACAGAGTCTCACTGTGAGTTCAGGCTGGCCTTAAGCTCACTTTGTAGCTCAAGCTGGTCTCGAACTCACAACAATCCTCCAGTCTCAGCCTCCCGAGTGCTGGGATTACAGGCCTGCGCCACCACGCCCGGCCAGTTTATATATCTTCTTGACTCAGCATTGGCATTTTATATGTATTTAAGGAAACTGTCCATTTCCTTTGTTTTTCATCCTGTAAAGATTTTGAAAATAGGTACTGACGATCTTCTTAATTTCTATAGGTTCTGTAGTGATTTCACCCTTTTCATTCCTTATTGCATGAATTTAATTTTTTCTTTCCCATTTTTGATAAGGTTGGATAGGAGCTTATCAATTTTATTATTTCAAAGAACCAAGTCTTTGGCACATTAATTTTTTGTATTGTTTTCTTCATCTCCATTGTATTTTATTTCTGCTCTGATCTTTATAATTTCCTGCCTTCTTTGGGCTTTGAGCTTGACTTGCTTTTTTTTTTTTTCTAGGAGCTTGAGGTACAGTATAAGATTATTTATTTGGGCTTTTTCTGCTTTCCTAATGTGTGAATTTACTGCTATAAATTTCTCTTAGGTCAGTTTTTATTGCCTCTCACAGTTTCTGGTAAGTTGTATCTGCATTTTTGTTTGATTGTAAATATTGTTTAATTTCTTATTTAATTTTATCTGGGACCCATTGATTGTTCAGGAGGTTGTTATTTAATTTCCACATGTTTATGGAGTTTTTGCTGTTTCATTTGTCAATAATTTCCAGTTTCATTGCACTATGGTCAGGTAATATGCATGAAATAATTTCAGTTCCTTTACATTTACTTAAGCATGCTCTGCGTGCTAGTATATGGTTTATCAGCTAATGTTTTTAACCATCTTGTAGAAACTTTTTACGGCTGTCATTCAACGCAAGAGCCTTACAAGTAAGAATTCAGAAGGTTCTGGTTGTTTTTAAGTACACCTAGCAAATATCCCTGAGCATTTATTATAAAGTGTAAGAAGTAGGGCTGGGATTCACTATCCTTCTCCTCCAGCCTTATAGCTGAGCCATGTGCCACCACTGAAATCCAGCAATTCAGGAGGCCAAGGCAGGGAGCGTGTGTGAAGTCAAGACCAGTCTGGCAAACATAATGTGACCCTATGTTGTCCCTCTCTTTTCTGCCCCCCCCAAATTATAGACTAATGTAGGAGACAGATGTCAGTGTTTTTTTTTTCCTCAGGAAGAGACACTTAACTCAGTCTCAGAACCAATAAGAGCCCAGATCATGTGGACTCCCAGTAGAAACTAACAGGGTCCAGAAGAAATAATCAGAAGGCTGTAAAAGAACAGGGAGATAGGGTTAAATAAATTGAGATTATTTACTTTTAAAAGATTAATGACTAAGGATTTAACAGTGTTCCTTCCCCCAAGTCTTATCATGTAGTTCAAACAGGCCTTAAATTCACTATGTAGCTGGCCTTGAACTTGAGGCAATCCTCCTACCTCAGTCTTCCAAATGTTGGAATTACAGGAATGCAACCTGGTCCAATGGAATTTTTTGAATTATTTTCAGAAGTTATTTTAAAAACCAAAACCATCAGCTCCTAACATACTAGATTTTTTGTTTTTGTGGAACTGGGGATTGAATTCAGGCCCTTGTGCTTGCCAGGCAAGTGCTTATTCTACTGAGCCATCTCCCTGGTCCCCTACACTAGTTTGATCTGTAGCCTCTTGTCTTTTTTACAGGAAAGGATTCTGATGTTTTATTTTCATTTATCCACTTGCTTTGGAGATTGGAAGTGTAGCAAATGAAGAGAATGAGGTTCAAGGAAAGAAATTTCATTCTCTATATATTCTAGAAGCCGGGCGTGGTGGCGCATGCCTGTAATCCCAGTACTCGGGAGGCTGAGACAGGAGGATTGTTGTGAGTTCGAGACCAGCCTGAGCTAC